>WNWK01015491.1:0-47699 GCA_009830355.1 Cherax destructor | reverse complement strand
AAAACAGAGTAGGAGAGTTAGTAGATGGGGATGAGGTATTGGGTAGATGGCGGAATATTTTGAGGAACTTTAAATGTTGATGGAAAGAAAGGAGGCCGACTTCATGTACTGGCCAGGGAGGCACAACATCTTTTAGAGTGAAGAAGAGCAGGATGTGAGTGTGAGGGAGGTGCGTGAGGCATTACGTAGAATGAAAGGGGGTAAAGCAGCTGGAACTGACGGATCATGACAGAAATGTTTAAAGCAGGGGGGGATATAGTGCTGGAATGGTTGGTATTTTTGTTTAATAAATGTATGAAAGAGGGGAAGGTACCTAGGGATTGGCAGAGAACATGTATAGTTACTTTATATAGTAAAGGGAAGGGGGATAAAAGAGAGTGTAAAATTATAGGGGAATAACTTTACTGAGTATACCAGGTAAAGTGTATGGCAGGGTTATTATTGAAAGAATTAGAGGTAAGACAGAGAGTAGGATTGCAAATGAGCAAGGAGGCTTTAGAGTGGGTAGGGGATGTGTAGATCAAGTGTTTACAGTGAAGCATATATGTGAACAGTATTTAGATAAAGGTAGAGAAGTTTTCATTGCATTTATGGATTTAGAAAAGGCATATGATAGAGTGGATAGGGGAGCAATGTGGCAAATGTTGCAAGTGTATGGAATAGGTAGTAAGTTACTGAAGGCTGTAAAGAGTTTTTATGAGGATAGTGAGGCTCAGGTTAGGGTGTGTAGGAGAGAGGGAGATTACTTCCCGGTAAAAGTAGGTCTTAGACAGGGATGTGTAATGTCAGCATAGTTGTTTAACATATTTATAGATGGGGTTGTAAAAGAAGTAAATGCTAGGGTGTTGGGGAGAGGGGTGGGATTAAATTATGGGGAATCAAATGCAAAATGGGAGTCGACACAGTTACTTTTTGCTGATAATACTGTGCTTATAGGAGATTCTAAAGAAAAGTTGCAAAGGTTAGTGGACGAGTTTGGGAGAGTGTGTAAAGGTAGAAAGTTGAAAGTGAATATAGATAAGAGTAAGGTGATGATGGTATCAAACAATTTAGATAAAGAAAAATTGGATATCACATTGGAGGGAGGGAGTATGGAAGAAGTGAATGTTTTCAGATATTTGGGAGTTGGCTTGTCAATGGATGGGTTTATAAAGATGAGGTAAAGCATAGAATTGATGAAGAAAAAAGGGTGAGTGGTGCATTGAGGTATCTGTGGAGACAGAATGTTATCCATGGAGGAAAAGAAGGGAATGTACGAGAGTATAAACACTCTTATACGTTTGTGAAGCATGGGTTGTAAAGGCTGCAGCGAGGAGGCAGCTGGAGGCAGTGGAGATGTCGTGTCTAAGGGCAATGTGTGGTGTAAATATTATGCAGAGAATTTGTAGTGTGGAAATTAGGAGGAGGTGTGGAATTACTAAAATTATTAGTCGGACGGCTGAAGAGGGGCTGTTGAGGTGGTTTGGTCATTTAGAGAGAATGGAACAAAGTAGAATGACTTAGAGAGCATATAAATCTGTTGGGGAAGGAAGGCGGGGTAGGGGGGTTGTCCTTGAAAAGGTTGGAGGAAGGAGGTAAAGGAGGTTTTGTGGGCGAGGGGCTTGGACTTCCAGCAAGCATGCATAAGCATGTTAGATAAGAGTGAATTGAGACGAATGGTTTTTGGGACCTGACGAGCTGTTAGTGTGTGAACAGGTAATATTTTGTGAAAGAATTCAGGGAAACCAGTTAGCTGGACTTGAGTCCTGGAAATGGGAAGTACAATGCCTGCACTTTAAAGGAGGGGTTTAGAATATTGGCAGTTTGGAAGGACGTCTAAGCTGTCGTATCTGAGCGCCTCTGCAAAGACAGTGATTATATATGAGTGATAGTGAAAGTGTTGAATGATGATAAAAGTTTTTTTCTTTCTTTTTGGGTCACCCTGCCTTGGTGGGAAATGGCTGACATGTTAAATGACAATGTTTGTAGATGTACTTGTACATGTACTTGTAGAAATAAAGATTTATTATTATTATTATTATTATTATTATTATTTCAGTGGAACCTCGGTTTTCGTGATTAATCCATTCGAAAAAGTCTGACAAAAACCGAATTGTACGAAAATTGAAGCAATATTTCCCATAAGAAATAATATAAATCTTAATTAATCTGTTCCAGACACACAAAAATATTAACAAAAAATGCATTTTATAGAAGAAAATACATTTTATAGGGGTTGAAGATGTATTAGGTAGGTTTAAGAATGTAGTGTTAGAGTGTTCAGCAGAAGTTTGTGGTTATAGGAAAGTGGGTGCGGGAGGGAAGAAGAGCGATTGGTGGAATGATGATGTAAAGAGAGTAGTAAGGGAGAAAAAGTTAGCATATGAGAGGTTTTTACAAAGTAGAAGTGATGCAAGGAGGGAAGAGTATATGTAGAGAAAGAGAGAGGTTAAGAGAGTGGTGAAGCAATGTAAAAAGAGAGCAAATGAGAGGGTGGGTGAGATGTTATCACTGAATTTTGTTGAAAATAAGAAAAAGTTTTGGAGTGAGATTAATAAGTTGAGGAAGTATAGGGAACAAATGGATTTGACAGTTAAAAATAGGAGAGGAGAGTTATTAAATGGAGAGTTAGAGGTATTGGGAAGATGGAGGGAATATTTAGAGGAATTGTTAAATGTTGATGAAGATAGGGAAGCTGTGATTTCGTGTATAGGGCAAGGAGGAATAACATCTTGTAGGAGTGAGGAAGAGACAGTTGTGAGTGTGGGGGAAGTTCGTGGGGCAGTGGGTAAAAATGAAAGGGGGGTAAGGTAGCTGGGATTGATGGGATAAAGATAGAAATGTTAAAAGCAGGTGGAGATATAGTTTTGGAGTGGTTAGTGCTATTAGTATTTAATAAATGTATGGAAGAGGGTAAGGTACCTAGGGATTGGCAGAGAGCATGCATAGTTCCTTTGTATAAAGGCAAAGGGGACAAAAGAGAGTGCAAAAAATATAGGGGAATAAGTCTGTTGAGTACACCTGGTAAAGTGTATTGTAGAGTTATTATTGAAAGAATTAAGAGCAAGACGGAGATTAGGATAGCAGATGAACAAGGTGGTTTTAGGAAAGGTAGGGGGGGGGTGTAGACCAAGTGTTTACAGTGAAACATATAGCTAAACAGTATTTAGACAAGGGTAAAGAGGTGTTTGTGGCATTTATGGATTTGGAAAAGGCGTATGACAGGGTGGATAGGGGGGCAATGTGGCAGATATTGCAGGTGTATGGAATAGGAGGTAGGTTACTGAAAGCAGTGAAGAGTTTATACGAGGATAGTGAGGCTCAGGTTAGAGTATGTAGGAGAGAGGGAGATTATTTCCCAGTAAAAGTAGGCCTTAGACAAGGATGTGTGATGTCACCATGGTTGTTCAATATATTTATAGATGGGGTTGTAAGAGTATTGAATGTGCGGGTGTTGGCAAGAGGTGTGGGATTAAAAGATAAAGAATCTAACATAAAGTGGGAGTAGTCACAGCTACTTTTTGCTGATGACACTGTGCTTTTGGGAGATTCTGAAGAGAAGTTGCAGAGGTTGGAAAGTGAATATAGGAAAGAGTAAGGTGATGAGGATAACAAAAAGATTAGGTGATGAAAGATTGGATATCAGATTGGAGGGAGAGAGTATGGAAGAGGTGAATGTATTCAGATATTTAGGAGTGGACGTGCCAGCAGATGGGTCTATGAAGGATGAGGTGAATCATAGAATTGATGAGGGTAAAAGGGTAAGTGGTGCACTTAGGAGTCTGTGGAGACAAAGAACCTTGTCCGTGGAAGCAAAGAGGGGAATGTATGAGAGTATAGCTATACCAACACTCTTATGTGGGTGTGAAGCATGGGTGGTGAATGTTGCAACAAGAAGGCTGGAGGCAATGGAGATATCATGTGTGAGATCAATGTGTGGTGTGAATGTAATGCAGCGAATTCGTAGTGTGGAAATTAGGAGGAGGTGCGGGATTACCAAAACTATTATCCATAGGGCTGAGGAGGGGTTGTTAAGGTGGTTTGGACATGTAGAGAGGATGGAACAAAGTAGAATGGCTTCGAGAGTGTATAAATCTGTAGTGGAGGGAAGGCGGGGTAGGGGTCGGCCTAGGAAAGGTTGGAGGGAGGGAGTAAAGGAAGTTTTGTGTGCGAGGGGCTTGGACTTCCAGCAAGCATGTGTGAGCGTATTTGATAGGAGTGAATGGAGACAAATGGTTTTTAATACTTGACGTGCTGTTGGAGTGTGAGCAAAGTAACATTTATGAAGGGATTCAGGGAAACCGGCAGGCCGGACTTGAGTCCTGGAGATGGGAAGTACAGTGTCTGCACTCTGAAGGAGGGGTGTTAATGTTGCAGTTTTATAACTGTAGTGTAAGCATGCCTCTGGCAAGACAGTGATGGACTGAGTGATAATGAAACTTTTTCTTTTTCGGGCCACCCTGCCTTGGTGGGAAACGGCCGATGTGTTAATAATACGTAATTAAAAACTATAGTCTTACATACAGAAAACAATGAGAAATACTGTAAATATAAATGACTAATGAAATGGATAAATGAACATTTAACATCACTTTTACCTTTATTGAAGACTTGCTGGCGTATGGAAGACGGCGAGGAGGAGAGAGGGAGGAGGAGAGGTTATTGTTTGGAAGGGGAATCTCTGTCCATAAGGAATTCAGGTATCAAGGCCCTATCTGGGGTTACTTCCCTTCTTTGTCTTTTACTGGCACTAGGACCAGCTTGAGAGTCACTGGACCCCTGTCGCACAAAAATCTGTCCAGAGAGGTGTGTTTCTGGCGTCTCTAAGATTGGCCTAAAATGGGACAAGGCATTGTCATTGAACATGTTGCAGACACGGCTTGCAACAGCTTTGTTAGGGTGATATTTCTCCATAAAACTTTGCAACTCACTCCACTTTACACACATATCCTTAATCACTGTTTGTAATCTTTGTTTTGTTAGCACATTTACCCCTTTCGCAACATCAGCTTCCTTGATTTCTTTTTTTTCGCCAGGATGGAACTGATCGTTGATGTGGACTTCCCATACATCCTGGCGAGATCGGCTACGCGTACGCCACTTTCGTACTTTGCTACGAGTTCTTTCTTGAATTCTATCGTGTTTCTCGCCTTCTTTATTAAAGGGCTGGCACTCGGAACTTTCTTTGGCCTCATAGTGGCTTATTTAGCAGTCGCACTCAATAAACAAGCACAAAAAAACGATGGATTATTACAAAATGTTTCGGATGTATGCGCGGGGTGATGCTCACTCAGCGAGAAGCAAAGTCAGACTGAGTCATGAACGCATGGGATGCTTCGTGTGGGCGCTTGAGTGGCCGAGTCACACAGCAAGCAGACGAGTTTGGTATGGACCATTTTCAACTCTACGAAAACCGAGTGGATGTACGAAAATGGGATAAAATTTCAACGAAAAAAGTCATCGAAAACCGAATCCTCCGAAAACTAGGGCATACGAAAACCGAGGTTTGACTGTACGTATTATTATTATTATTAATTGTGCATTCAGAAAGCCCATTGTTACACAGAGCATTTTGAGCAAACTTAGATCTAACTTAAGAATGCAGTGGCAGTACTGTATATATTAATTTCTTGTTTTGCTTCCAGGTGTGGATGCGTTGGCTCACGGTTGCCCAAAGTTGAAAGGCTTTGTGGGGAAGGGGTTGAAAGCCCTGACAGATCCTGCCCTCATATCTCTTGCACAATATTGTAAAGATCTGGAACACATCAATCTGCATGGTTGCTCGGTGAGTTGTTGTTTTTGTGGGGAGTTGACGTCACGTCCACAGTTGTCCGCTGAGACTTTTCCAGGGGTGGGGTTGATGGGGAAGGTGATGGTGTGGTTGATGGGGAAGGTGATGGTGTGGTTGATGGTGGAGGTGATGGTGTGGCTGATGGGACAGGTGATGGTGTGGTTGATGGGGCAGGTGATGGTATGGTTGATGGGGAAGGTGATGGTGTGTTGATAGTGGAATATTTTGTTTATTTTTCAAAATTTACCCACATACATGCAGAATTTTTTTTTCCAGGTTAACCTATAGTTACAGGATTAACCATCACTCTTTGTCCATCAATTCCAAATTAATTGATCCAGTAGATTTTATTCTGTTTCCAAAGTCTGCTAAATTGGTGTCCAATAAATCTCAAATTTTCTGTAATACCATATGTGCCTCTGTAATCTTTTGAGTACTGCCCACCGGATGGATATGTCAGAGATTTATTTTCACACAATAATATTTCTACAGGGATGGGTGACATTTGGTTGTGCATGCAGGAAGCCCATGGTTATGCAGAGCATATTGGGAAAGCTTACATGGGTTGCATAATAAAGATATTAAATAAGATACTATATTTCAGCAATAATAATAATAATAATAATAATAATAATAATAATAATACTTTATTGTGACATGGTACAGTGATACATGGTAGACAAGATATATTTCTTAATGAGATGTACATGCCAAAAGCCCCTAATATGCTGTGCATTGCGGGCATTCTTAAGACTACTTTATTCTGGACTACATGGTAAAAAGTTATGGTTGACAATTTATAAAATAAGTATAATTGCGTATCTAAGTTATAAAGTTTGAATATAAGTTGAACATATCAATTAATTGTAGCAATGCAACTAATTGAGTGAGATAACAATTTAAAACAATTAGTTGCATTGCAGTTACAGTTTACGTGGTCATTATAATGTAAATGTTATGGTAATAGTTAGCTTAGTATGTAATATTCATAACAGGTTTTTACATTTAAGTGATTAGTCAGGTTTTACATTAAATGATTATTCTACTTTGTTGAGAATGTTTGATATTGAGCATTTAGCTTTGGGTGAGAAGGTGATTTTTTAGCATCGTTTTGAATTGGGGTACAGGCAGGGTTTCTTTGGCAATGACAGGTAATGAATTCCAAATTTTCGTGCCTTTTATATGCATTGAGTTTTTACATAGTGTTAGATGGACACTGGGAACATCGAGGAGTGATCTGTGTCTAGTGTTATGGTCATGTGTCCTGTTAAAATTGGTAAGAAGAAGTTTGAGTGGTGGGTTAATATTTGCATAGAATGTTCTATGTATGTAATAGGCACAGTAAAAAGTATGGATGTCTTGTATGGTGAGTAAGTTTAGGTTTTTGAATATTGGTGGAGTATGTTGTCTGGAGTGTGAATTTGTTATCATTCTAACTGCTGCCTTTTGTTGTGTTATTAGTGGTCTGAGATGTGTTATTGATGTAGAGCCCCATGCGCAGATTCCATAGGTGAGGTATGGGTAAATGAGTGAGTGATATAGGGTAAGGAGAGCTGGTTGTGGAACATAGTACCGTATCTTGGATAGTATTCCCACGGTCTTTGAGACTTTCTTGGAAATTTGTTGTATATGTGTCTGAAATTTGAGGCCACTGTCAAGATTCAATGTTTGTATAGAGGTGAATGACATTGAGCTGTGCATGCAGAGCATTTTGATTAAGATAAAGATTTTATCTCTTTACAAAGGTTACAATGTGTAATTACAATTTTGATTTGTAAAGTACAAAGAAAGCCACTATCATACCGGGGCATTTCGGGTAAGTTTAAGACTAACTTTAGGTTAATAAGGATAATTGAGTGGTTTTATATACAGTCTCTCAGGTGGTTGTAAATATAAATTTAGGAGTTACAGTGAATACACAAAAATTGAATATCCTATTAGTACATGCTATATGTCTTTTGTCAAGTTTAATTGTTTAAAGAATTACTGTAAGTTTAATAAGGCTTGTAAGTACGTACATTCTTCTCTGTTGACAGGCAATCAGTGACAGAGGTGTGGTAGCACTGGCAGAGAACTGTTTGATGATCCGCTACCTGTGTTTGAGCAATTGCATGCACTTGACGGACACCAGCTTACTGGTGGTGTCTCAACACTGCGCCCATCTAGAAACTCTGGAAGTAGCCGCCTGTTCACAGTTTACCGACAACGGGTTCCAAGCTTTGGCTCGGGTAAGGTGAAGCTTCAGAGGGGATTTATTTGATGGCTGGTGAATGTTTATAATCCAAAGAATCGAGGTTACAATTTCCTTCCTTGGATCAGATTTTATTACCTCCCATTCAGTGGTGAACCCACATTTTTGGGGCCCTGAAGCTTGTACTGTTATGGGGGCCTCTTTGCAACCCCTTGTATATGGTCATGTCACCTCTGTGACCTTGTATATGGTCATGTCACCTCTGTGACCTTGTATATTGTCATGTCACCTCTTTTATGGCCTTGTATGTGATCGCGTCTCCTTTTTTCCTCTTATCGGCCAGTGAGAACATGTTTAACATCATTCTTTGTTGACAGACATGTCACATGTTGGAGAAGATCGACCTTGAGGACTGCGTGCTGATCACTGATGCCACCCTGAATCACCTGGCCTCGGGATGTCCTCGATTAGAAAAACTCGTAAGTTGCTGAGTATTGTGTGCTTACTTATGTTTAATGCATTATTTCGTAAGTTGTCAGGCTTATGTTCATTAAGGAATTCATAAGTTGAGTATATATTCATTTACTAAAATAACCCACACATAGAAAGAAGCATATGATTACGTTTTGGTCTGACTTGGACCGTTGACTAGACACACTTGACTTGTCAGTCGATCCATTGACTAGTCACACTGACTAGTCAATTGGTCCATTGATGTGTCACACTGACTAGTCAATGGACTAAGTCGGACCAACTTGGTCTATTGACCAAGATGGGCCATTGACCAAGATTGACCATTGACCAAGATTGACCAAGATGGACTCTAAGATGGGCCTGACATGTATTGTATAAAGCACCCAGAATGACACTGTTGAGATTCCTGAAGGCCACTCTCAGATTTGCCAGGCGAGTATTGGCTGCAGTTGATGTGAGCCTCTGGCGATATGGTAGGCACTATGCTTACTCCCTGTGTCTGATCTTCTGACCTCTTCCTCACTCTTCATAATCTTTCATTTGCTGGGGTTGAGTTCAAGCATCCACTTATCCGACCAACCCTGCAGATCTGTTTACAGCCTTTCCTTGTCCTCATCTGTTTGTATTCCCCTCATTAGTTTTACAACATCAGTGAGCAGAGATATATCTGACTCAGTTCCTTCTGGTATGTCATTCACATGAACCAGAAACAGCACTGGTTAATACCGATATTTGTGGTACACCGCTTGTTATTCTTTCCAGACAGTCACTCTTTGCTTTCTTTCCCTGAGGTACTCATTGATCCACTGGAGTACATTCCTAGTTATTCTTGCCTGCTTCTTAAGTTTTTGCCCCAGTCTCATATGGAGGTACAGTAACAAATGCCTTCTTGCAGTCTAAGAAAACACAATCCACCCAACCTTTTCTCTCCTATCACACTTTCTGTGTTTAGTCTTTTCTCATGTGAAGGGATTCAGGAAAACTAGTTAGCCAGACTTGAGTCCTGGAAGTGGGAAGAACAGTGCCTGCACTCTAAAGGAGGAGTTTGGGATATTTGCTGTTTAGTGATATCTAAACTGTCGTATCTGCACCCCTCTGGCAAGACAGTGATAGTGTGAATGATGGTTAAAGTGTTTCTTTTTCGGGTCACCCTGCCTCAGTGGGAGATGGCCAGCATGTTAAAAAAACTCTCTATTTTCAGAGCTTATCTCATTGTGAACTGATAACGGATGAAGGGATCCGCCACCTGGGAGTGTCAGCGTGCTCGACGGAGCACTTGGCTGTGCTGGAGCTAGACAACTGTCCGCTCATTACCGATGCTTCCTTAGACCACTTACTCTCCTGCCATAACCTACAACGCATCGAACTCTATGACTGCCAGCTTATTACCCGAGCAGGAATTAAGAGACTCAAGGCAAGTGATCGTTCCATTTGTAGTACCAGTGACAGTAGTAAAGAAGAGAGAAGGATGACCAAATTAATCCACTGCATAAGAAATCTTTCATATAAGGGTCGATCAAGAGTCTTGAACCTTCACTCTCTTGAGATGTAAAATGAGGGAAAATATCATTGAAGTTTATAGGTGAAACACAGCCATAAACAAAGGCAATATATATAAAGCACGCAAAATATCTAATCATGTATGAACTAGAAAAATGCATTTAACCCTTAAACTGTCCACACGTAGATATACGTTTGCTCGCGTACTGCTCCGAACGTAGATCTACGTTTTTTTTCAAATGCTTTTAACCTTGCCACAATAAGCCTGAGTTGCCTAGAGATTAGTGAATGGGTCTGTGCACTCAGTGTGTGCAGTATTACAAAATGTGGGAATGACAAACAAAATGCTCTCTTCATTTTAAAGAAAAAGAACAATTTATTTTTTTCTCAAAATACTCGGTCAGCTACGCGAGTGAACATATATCTACGTGTGGACAGTTTAAGGGTTAAATTAGATAATTTTAGAAAGGACTTAAAAAAGCACTGGTTTTCAAACAGAATTATCAGTGAGTGGAATAATCTCCCAAGTAGGGTAATAGAAGCTGAAACCTTGGGTAGCTTTGAAATGGAATTAGACAGATATACGAGTAGGAAGGGCTGGGGCTGGGTTTGATTAGTGCCTGAAGTATTTTAGTAAATTCTTGAGTAGCTTTGGGGAAAAGGTTAAACAATTTGGTGGGTGGAACTGGTTGGTTTTGAGAAGAATCTGCCTGGTATGGGCCAGTAGGCCTGCTGCAGTGTTCCTAGAGTCTTATGTTCTGGAACAAGCTTTGATTGGGACAGTGATATGCTATTTGTAGAACCTGATAAAGGTCTGCACAGAGCAAAAGCTTCATCAAGCTTTATGAAGCTTGATAAAGCTCTAAGTGGGGAAACATTGCCTGACATGCATTGTAAAACTAGGGGGGAGGGGGTGCCCAAGTGAGTCGTCATTGCAAAACTAGGAGAGGGGGATGCCCAAGTGAGTCGTCATTGCAAAACTAGGGAAGGGGGATGCTCAAGTGAGTCGTCATTGCAAAACTAGGGGAGGGGGTGCTCAGGCGAGTCGTCATTGCAAAACTAGGGGAGGGGGTGCTCAGGTGAGTCGTCATTGCAAAACTAGGGGAGGGGGATGCTCAGGTGAGTCGTCATTGAAAAACTAGGGGAGGGGGGGGCTCAGGTGAGTCATCATTGCAAAACATTGCAATTCACGTTGTCTTTCATAATTTCCTAACAAGTAGAACACAAAGAGTAGTAGTCAACAGAGTAAAGTCTGAGGCGGCTACAGTGAAAAGCTCTGTTCCACAAGGCACAGTACTCGCTCTCATCCTGTTCCTCATCCTCATATCGGACATAGACAGGGATATAAGCCACAGTGCCGTGTCTTCCTTTGCAGATGACACCCGAATCTGCATGACAGTGTCCACCATTGAAGACACTGCAAGACTCCAAGCAGACATAAACCAAATCTTTAAATGGGCTGCAGAAAACAATATGAAGTTCAATGATGAGAAATTTCAATTACTCAGATATGGAAAACGTGAGGAAATTAAAATCTCATCGGAGTACAAAACAAATTCTAACCACTCAATAGAGCGAAAAACTAATGTCAAAGACCTGGGAGTGATCATGTCAGAGGATCTCACCTTCAAGGACCATAACACCGTAGCAATCGCATCTGCTAGAAAAATGACAGGATGGATAATGAGAACCTTCAAAACCAGGGATGCCAAGCCCATGTTGACACTTTTCAGGTCGCTTGTTCTATCTAGGCTGGAATATTGCTGCACACTAACTGCACCTTTCAAGGCAGGTGAAATTGCTGACCTAGAAAATGTGCAGAGACCCTTCACAGCACGCATAACTGCGATAAACCACCTCAATTACTGGGAACGCTTGAAGTTCCTAAACCTCTACTCCCTAGAACGCAGGCGGGAGAGATACATTATTATATATATGTGGAAAATTCTCGACGGATTAGTACCAAACTTGCACACGAGAGTCACTCCCTACGAAAGCAAAAGACTCGGCAGGCGATGTAACATCCCCCCAATGAAAAGCAGGGGTGCCACTAGCACGTTGAGAGACAACACAATAAGTGTCAGGGGCCCAAGACTGTTCAACTGCCTCCCAGCATACATCAGGGGATTACCAACAAACCCCTGGCTGTCTTCAAGCAGGCACTGGACAGGCACCTAAAGTCAGTACCTGACCAGCCAGGCTGTGGTTCGTACGTTGGACTGTGTGCGGCCAGCAGTTACAGCCTGGTTGATCAGGCTCTGATCCAACATGAGGCCTGGTCACAGACCGGGCCGCAGGGGCATTGACCCCTGGAACTCTCTCCAGGTATTTCATGGATAATAAAGGTTTATTTAAATTTATTTAATAATGTCTTGCAATGCACGTGTTATTTTACACCTGTCCAGTGATAGTTATACATGCATTATATAGGAACCATCTTCGTGCCTGATTTTGATATTATTGTCATCTTTAAGCTGGGCAGGAGTTAGACAGAGCTGTCAGCTTTATTTACATATATGTATCTCTATATCAGACTTGAGTCCTGTAGACGGGAAGTACATTGTCTGCACTCTGAAGGAGGGGTGTTATTGTTGCAGTTTTATAACTGTAATGTAAGCACACCTCTGGCAAGACAGTGATGGAGTGAATAATTATGAAAGTTTTTCTTTTTCGGGCCACCCTGCCTTGGTGGGAGATGGCCGGTGTTAATAAAATAAAAATAAATATCTATATGTACTACAGTAGAACTCCCATATCTACTGATTCAGTTATCCAAGGTTTACTGTGGCCCAAAAATACCTCTTAATTTTGCATAATAATGGCCCCAAAGTGCAAAAGTAGAGAAGCTGGCAGTTCTTCATAGCCTAAGAGAAGCTGTGAAGTGCTTCCCATCAGTGAAAAAGTGATAATTCTTCACTTATTGTGCATAATTTATCAATTAAACTTTATAATAGGTATGTATAGGACTTATAAGGTTTACTAATATCCACAGGTTTGGTATCCACAGCAAGTCCTTGGAACATATCCCCTATGGATACAAGGGTCCTGTATTTCTGAAGACTATAGTAAATACACTTTGAACCTTTGATGGCAATTCTTTGTTATTTATTTTCATCTGTGTTTATGATTGCTTGTTCCTTGGCTCAATCGGCAAGGCACTCAGCTGAGTGTCCGGGGTTCATTACCCAGTAAGGGTGGAAACTTTGGGTATGTTTCCTTACACCTGCTACCCCTCTTCATCAGGGTTTGTGTAGGAGTGACTCTCCCAGTTCTTCACCATGATTACAATTCCATAATCTTTACTGTTTTTTTTAATATTAATGCAAATATTTCCTTTGCAGAGCCACTTGCCGAATATCAAGGTACATGCATACTTCGCACCGCAGACTCCCCAGCCTGCAGAGGGCAGGTCGAGGCAACGATATTGTCGGTGCTGTGTCATTCTTTGAGGTTTTAAGAGTCGAAATCCTCCAGATGTTTTCTCTGGGGTTGGGGACAACCAAGGTTACCCTGGGTTCTCGAAGGATGAGTTGCGAATATTTTCATTGTGAAAGGAATTATCCATAGGTCACGGTGACCATTTTCTTCCGGCCCTTAGTATGGTCTCCTTGCCCATCTGTTGTCTTATTAACAATACAGTGGAAGGTAGGCTGTATTCCATAGGCATTCATTCATTGGTTTCAGTGACCTTAAAGTTTCATAACTGTGAGGTATGGGTGACACTGAGAAACACCTTCATGTCTCCTGTTGTTCTTCAGTGGGTGACACTGAAAAACAGCTGCATGTCTCCTGTTGTTCTTCAGTGGGTGACACTGAGAAACAGCTGCATGTCTCCTGTTGTGCTCCAGTGAGTGACACTGAGAAACAGCTGTGAATCAGCTGTTGCGATCCTGAAGTCACCGAGTCAAAAACACGTGTTAGTCATAGAAATTGCAGGATAGCTAAATGATAGATAAGAACCATTTGCCATTTATAATTTGCCAAAACCCCCCATCTCTGATGAGGCATTGGGTTACCCCAGAAGGGCGGCGGGTTTTGCCAAACCTCAGATAAAACTAGAAATTGCTCGCAGTTTTGTACGGTGTCGCCCAACATTCATTGTGTTTTTCCTGCCAATCATAAAACAACAAGTATATACGCTTCTCTAGTGACACTCTTCAGCCAGGCTGTGTGTTTTTATTAATTGTGATGAGAATGTGCAATTCCAAGTCCTAGTTAATTTCCATAAGACCCGTTTTCTTTATTACTGGACATGCAGTAATGCCAAAATAAAGAGTTATGTATTTTGAAAGTTACATATCATATTTAGCACATTATTTTATTGTTGATCCAGTATTAAGGAAAAAGGCATTGATTGTTAACAAAGAGAGTGGCTAAAAAATATTTATTATTAAAAAAGTATTTTCTTATTGGTAAGTTATAGTTTTGAGAATTTCTTCCATAAAATAACACAAGTGATTCCGAGGCTTGTGAACCATTGTTTTGATCGGTGTTAAAGTGCTGGAGATTCTAACTTATAAATGCTGCAGATTATACAAATCTGCACTTACAAACGGAGCACTTGGGAAGCAGTTACAGCTTAACAGTCTCCGAGCCATAATACTAGTGTGTATGCAACAAAAGCAACCATTTTACTGTGGTTTTCTTTACAAGAAACTCTTGTAAGGTGGAACACGTGGAACACATCTTTCAAGATGCAACACCAGGAACACATCTTTCAAGCTGCAACACCAGGAACACATCTTTCAAGAGGCAACACCAGGAACACACTTCCTAAGAAGAGAGACTGAAAGTTCGTCTCATTTGTAAGTTAGGAACCTCTTGTATATTCACTCATGAAAGGTATATTAGTTGATAAGGAAAAACTAGACTTATGGAGAGTGTACCTAGGACTTAGTTTCTTGTCACAAAGTTGCAATGTTTTGACATGATGAGAGCATATACTCTCAACTTGGTCGTAATGCTGTGATCACAGTGTTATATATCTTGAAGAAGCTCACCTGTTAGCTGGGCAGTGACGGTGAAACCTCGATTTAATCGGCCAGTAGGGGAGAGAGGGTAATGCCCATTGTCTGTTATATCCAAATGAGTTTTTCCACGATTGGACCAATAATGGACAATTCTGGATTTAATAGACATTCATTTAATCCAAAATCAAAATTCTGGATTTAATAGATGCGCATTTAATCCAAAATCAAAATTCTGGATTTAATAGTCGTGCATTTAATCCAAAATAAAAATTCTGGATTTAATAGATGTGCATTTAATTCAGAATCAAATTACCCAGTGGACCATAACACTCATGGATAATTCTCGATTTTACAGACTTTGTTGTTTCCGGACTTTGTCCGGTTAACAGGTTTTGTCCATTAAATCTTAAATCTATTAACCTGAGGTCTATTAAATTTAGGTTTCACAGTAATGCCAGTTCCTCTTTTATGTTCAGTGTGTATTTTGTTGCCAGTTGTGTATACGTACTTTGTATGAAGAAACACACACACACAGTGAAGAGGCGGGGCCAGGAGCTGAGTCTCGACACCTGCAACCACAAATAGGTGAGTACAAATAGGCGAGTACACAAATACACACACACACACACACATACACAAATGCACACACAAACATACACACACATACACACACATACACAAACATACACACACATACATACACACATACACAAACATACACACACATACACAAACATACACAAACATACACAAACATACACAAACATACACACACATACACAAACATACACACACACAAAAAACATACAAACACATACACACACAAACATGCACAAACACATACAAACACATACACATACAAACACATGCACATACACATACAAACACATACACATACAAACACACACATACAAACACACACATACAAACACACACATACAAACACACATATACAAACACACACATACAAACACACACATACAAACACACACACACACACACACACAACACACACACACACACAAACACACACACATACACATATGTGACAGTGTCACAAATCACTACACACAAACACCAGCTGCCACAAACACTGCAACAGACCAAGTGCCACAAACGTTTTCATTCTACTTTTTTATTATTACAAGAAATGTAGCATCACATTGTTGCCACACATGGCAATATAACTTGCCACTGACCTCAGTTGACTGGTTGTAAAACCAGTGTTACAAATCAAATACGTACACCATTTACAATAGTGTAAAAGTGTGAGCATACACTTTTTACGAGCTTAATTTTTTTTTATGAAAAGAAAGAAAGATAATATTTCTTGTTTAGAATTCACCAAAAACTTGCACTTGGGAGAGGAATGTTATATTGATGATTCAGTTTCTCCAGGACCATTTGACAGTGGTCCAGGATCATTTGACAGTGGTCCAGGACTATTTGACAGTGGTCCAGGACCATTTGACAGTGGTCCAGGACCATTTGACAGTGGTCAGGACCATTTGACAGTGCTCCTTGACCATTTGACAGTGGTCCAGGACCATTTGACAGTGGTCCAGGACCATTTGACAGTGGTCCAGGACCATTTGACAGTGGTCCAGGACCATTTGACAGTGGTCCAGGACCATTTGACAGTGGTCCAGGACCATTTGACAGTGGTCCAGGACCATTTGACTGGTCCTGGACGATTTGACACTGGTCCTGGAAGGACAGAAAAATCACCATAAGGATCCTCAAATAAGTCAGGGAGTTTCGGTGAATTGTTCCAGCCACATTTCGTGGCTTTTTATTCCTTATTTAGGATGAGCTCAAAATTCACAGAATACCTTAACTTCATATGTCAAGTTTTAATTTTTAGCTTCCTAAAATATATACATATATGACTTGAGTGCCAAGATTGCAAGTGTATCTTTTATGAGGAACAAGAAATATAGGATAATGGTATTTGAGTTTTCTCTTAAATTTTTCAGAATCTGTCTTGTATTGGGTTCTTGCCCTGGCTGACCTCTCTTCTTTTCTGTGTCTCATACCTGCTGTGGCACAGCCATGCAGGGAGGGCTAAGGGGAGTTAAAGCCTCCCAGAGGTAAATGCTTTTTGGGGGTCTATGGCTAATTTTCACTGTTTTACATTGACTAGCAACCACAAAAGCCTGATCGAGAAATTTCACACACATGAAAATCAAATGTTTTTAAAGGCGATTTCTTTTATTTTTTTTCTTTAGAATTTCAGCATCTTATTATTTTCAAGCCCACAGAGAATTAAATCCTGTCTTGACCCCCTTCTCTCCCACACATTTAAATCCTGGCTTGAATTCCTCCCCCTCCCCCAGATTTAAATCCTGGCTTGAACACCCCTTTCCCCAGATTTAAATCCTGGCTTGAACACCCCTTTCCCCAGATTTAAATCATGGCTTGAACACCCCTTCCCCAGATTTAAATCCTGGCTTGAACACCCCTTCCCCAGATTGAAATCCCGGCTGTGCTACTGCTTACCTGTGCCACTATTATTCCTGTTCCTTTCTTTTTCCCTTTTGTACTTCTTCCGTGTTTAATTTGGCTGACCTCAGCTCTTATTACGTATTCCATTATTCTTAATTCCTTTTTTTAGTGGTTTGTCCCTTGTGCATCTCTATTTACTTGCATCTCTTTCTTCACTTAGTCTTAAATCTTGTTCTGTCCGAACTGCAATGTAAACTGACCCTCTTCATCTCATGTATAGAGACTAGTTTTGATACACATCATACAAACGTCATTATGGTAGATAAAGTGGGATCATCATCATCATCATCATCATCATTTTCTTGACCTTAGAGCAAAAATACATTGATTGTATTTATGGATAATAATGTGATCTTGTAGTACTTATCTCTCCATGATATATATTTAGCAAATATGTAGTATATTATGGGTTAGATAACACCAACCGAGTGTTGTCAGATATATAACATTTTATGTGTATATAACTTTTAAGGATTGCCTTTTGTTGCATATCGGTGATTACTAATTTTTATTTCAAACGACCTAAATGAGGGATCATTTCACATCGTCAATTCTTTTTATAACTTGGTAAATTTTGTATTTAATAAACAGCAGTATATTACGTTGTTAGCAAACGTGCATTATATATACGTATCTTCAAAATTGACTGTTTAACGCAGACACAGTGCGTGTGTTGCAAGATATTAGGTACTCAGCTGGTTAATGATACGCAGACACAGTGCGTGTGTTGCAAGATATTAGGTACTCAGCTGGTTAATGATGACAATGAAAATATCTCCTCCTAATTATGTATGTCATTGGTACAATATACCTACACGTATGACTGTGTGTTTTATGGCATTTGAAACAAACAAAATTTATTTCTTTGTGTAGTATACAAAATGTAGTTTACATGTAATAAATTATTGTCAAGCACAAAGCCACTGGCATGCGGTGAATTTCTAATGGACTAATACTAATTCTTACTTAAAACTAGACATAAGTTATTGAGTGGTAAATTTTTGTTATGCATTATTACAGAAAGAGAGGTAGCAAAAATATTACAGTTAGTATTGAGAAGACATTTTGTTCTGTCCACTAGGGAGGTTATTCTGGTGGAGGTACAGTAAGTCCTTGACTTACGAATGCATTGGGACCTCCTGGATTGTGGGTAATACAGCGTCTCCTCACTAACGACGGAGTTCCATTCCTAAGACCACGTCGGCAAATGAATTCGTGGCTAAGTGAGGAGCATACTAGTATAATGGTAGTAGGTTTGTGTCAACCATCTTTGATATTGTTTTAATGTCACCTTTGCACCATTTGTAACATTTCTGGTATATTTTTAAATGTTTATGCAGTAGTGTAATGTATATTGAAATGAAAAGAATAGAGGAAATCAGCTCTAATATACATTATTTAGGTATGTATACTGGTCAGAGAGCCCGTCGTAATTCTGAGTTGTTGGTAAACGAGTACGTCGCTAAGTGAGGAGACGCTGTATTCATAATACAGGAAGTTTTCAACTTACGAACACATTGAAGACCTTCTGTATCGTGTATAATAATTTTTTTTTTTTTTTTTTTTTCAACAAGTCGGCCGTCTCCCACCGAGGCAGGGTGACCCAAAAAGAAAGAAAATCCCCAAAAAGAAAAAACTTTCATCATCATTCAACACTTTCACCACACTCATACATAATCACTGTCTTTGCAGAGGAGCTCAGATACTACAGCTGAGAAAAGTCCCTCCCAGCTGTCACTATCTCAGACCCCTCCTTTAAAGTGCAGGCATTGTACTTCCCATTTCCAGGACTCAAGTCCAACTAAATCAATTAACTGGTTTCCCTGAATCCCTTCACACAATGTTACCCTGCTCACACTCCAACAGATCGTCATGTCCCAAAAACCATTCGTCTCCATTCACTCCTATCTAACACGCTCACACATGCTTGCTGGAAGTCCAAGCCCTCGCCCACAAAACCTCCTTTACCCCTTCCTCCAACCTTTTCTAGGACGACCCCTACCCCGCCTTCCTTCCCTACAGATTTATACGCTCTCCAAGTCATTCTACTTTGATCCATTCTCTCTAAATGACCAAACCACCTCAACAACCCCTCTTCAGCCCTCTGACAAATACTTTTAGTAACTCCACACCTTCTCCTAATTTCCACATTCGAATTTTCTGCATAATATTTACACCACACATTGCCCTTAGACAGGACATCTCCACTGCCTCCAGCCTCCTCCTCGCTGCAGCATTTGCAACCCATGCTTCACACCCATATAAGAGTGTTGGTACCACTATACTTTCGTACATTCCCTTCTTTGCCTCCATGGATAACGTTTTTGTCTCCACAGATACCTCAATGCACCACTCACCTTTTTCCTTCATCAATTCTATGGTTAACCTCATCCTTCATAAACCCATCTGCTGACACATCAACTCCCAAATATCTGAAAACATTTACTTCTTCCATAATCCCTCTCTCCAATGTGATATCCAATTTTTCTTTATTTAAATCGTTTGATACCCTCATCACCTTACTCTTATCTATGTTCACTTTTAACTTTCTACCTTTACACACTCTCCCAAACTCGTCCACTAACCTTTGCAACTTTTCTTTAGAATCTCCCATAAGCACAGTATCATCAGCAAAAAGTAACTGTGTCAACTCCCATTTTGCATTTAATTCTCCATAATTTAATCCACCCTCTCCCCAACACCCTAGCATTTACTTCTTTTACAACCCCATCTATAAATATATTAAACAACCATGGTGACATTACACAACCCTGTCTAAGACCTACTTTTACCGGAAGTAATCCCCCTCTCTCCTACACACCCTAACCTGAGCCTCACTATCCTCATAAAAACTCTTTACAGCCTTCAGTAACTTACTACCTATTCCATACACTTGCAACATTTGCCACATTGCTCCCCTATCCACTCTATCATATCCCTTTTCTAAATCCATAAATGCAATAAAAACTTCTCTACCTTTATCTAAATACTGTTCACATATATGCTTCACTGTAAACACTTGATCTACACATCCCTACCCACTCTAAAGCCTCCTTGCTCATCTGCAATCCTACTCTCTGTCTTACCTCTAATTCTTTCAATAATAACCCTGCCATACACTTTACCTGGTATACTCAGTAAACTTATTCCCCTATAATTTTTACACTCTTTTATCCCCTTCCCTTTATATAAAGGAACTATACATGCTCGCTGCCAATCCTAGGTATAATAATATACTATATTTTTATTATTTTTTTTTTTATTAACACATCGGCCGATTCCCACCAAGGCAGGGTGGCCCGAAAAGAAAAACTTTCATCATCATTCACTCCATCACTGTCTTGCCAGAAGGGTGCTTTACACTACAGTTTTAAAACTGCAACATTAACACCCTCCTTCAGAGTGCCGGCACTGTACTTCCCATCTCCCGAACTCAAGTCCGGCCTGCCGGTTTCCTGAATCCCTTCATAAATGTTACTTTGCTCACACTCCAACAGCACGTCAAGTATTAAAACCATATGCCTCCATTCACTCCTATCAAATACGCTCACACATGCTTGCTGGAAGTCCAAGCCCCTCGCACACAAAACTTCCTTTACCCCTCCCTCCAACCTTTCCTAGGCCGACCCTACCCGCCTTCCCTCCACTACAGATTTATACACTCTCGAAGTCACTCTGTCTCGTTCCATTCTCTCTACATGTCCAAACCACCTCAACAACCCCTCCTCAGCTCTCTGGACAATCGTTTTGGTAATCCGCACCTCCTCCTAATTTCCAAACTCCGAATTCTCTGCATTATATTCACACCACACATTGACCTCAGACATGACATCTCCACTGCCTCCAGCCTTCTCCTCGTTGCAACATTCATCACCCATGCTTCACACCCATATAAGAGCGTTGGTATAACTATCTCTCATACATTCCCTCTTTACTTCCATGGACAAGGTTCTTTGTCTCCACAGACTCCAAGTGCTCCACTCACCCTTTTCCCTCATCAATTCTATGATTCACCTCATCCTTCATAGACCCATCCGCCGACATGTCCACTCCCAAATATCTGAATACATTCACCTCCTCCATACTCTCTCCCTCCAATCTGATATCCAATCTTTCGTCACCTATTCTTTTTGTTATCCTCATCACCTTACTCTTTCCTATATTCACTTTCAATTTTCTTCTTTTACACACCCTACCAAATTCATCCACCAACCTCTGCAGCTTCTCTTCAGAATCTCCCAAAAGCACAGTGTCATCAGCAAAAAGCAACTGTGACAACTCCCACTTTGTATTTGCTTCTTTATCTTTTAGCCCAACACCTCTTGCTAAGACCCTCGCATTCACTTCTCTTACAACCCCATCTATAAATATATTGAACAACCACGGTGACATCACACATCCTTGTCTAAGGCCCACTTTTACTGGGAAATAGTCCCTTCCCTCCTACACACTCTAACCTGAGCCTCACTATCCTCATAAAAACTCTTCACTGCTTTCAGTAACCTTCCTCCTATTCCATACACCTGCAACATCTGCCACATTGCCCCCCTATCTACCCTATCATACGCCTTTTCCAAATCCATAAATGCCACAAAAACATCTTTACCCTTATCCAAATACTGTTCACCTATATGTTTCACTGTAAACACTTGGTCTACACACCCCCTACCTTTCCTAAAGCCCCCTTGTTCATCTGCTATCCTGCTTTCTGTTTTACTCTTAATTCTTTCAATAATAACTCTACCATACACTTTACCAGGTACACTCAACAGACTTATTCCCCTATAATTTTTGCACTCTCTTTTGTCCCCTTTGCCTTTATACAAAGGAACAATACACGCTCTCTGCCAATCCCTAGGTACCTTACCCTCTTCCATACATTTATTAAATAATAGCACCAACCACTCCAAAATTATATCCCCACCTGCTTTTAACATTTCTATCTATTACTATAATAATGATATTATACAAAGTACAGAAGATTCTCAAGGTGTTTATAAGTTGAGGACTTTACTGTACTCAACCATTCTTTACCACCAGTTCTTCCAAATATTGGACTTTATAGGAAGATTTGGACTTTATATGAGGATTCTGTCTGACACTCTGGTGAATTTGTGCATGGAATTTTGTCTCCACAATTTCTTAATCATTATCCTTCCACTTAAGGAATTTTTTTTTAATGTCCTTTTTACTAATCCCAGAACTTTTTCAGTTCTGGTAATTTTCTTCCATCCTCCTCTATATTCTTACAATATTGGCATGAGGTGCAAACATGATATGCAGGCATAACCCTGACACAGATCACACACACATAAGCCACAGAATGGGTGGGGTTTAAACACATGCAAACGAGTCCTAAAACTCCAGGCCAGTGTGTAAGTTACTCGCCATGATTTGTTTACAATCGTTTTATGATTTCGTGAATCATACACGTACAGTGGAACCTCAGTACTCAAACTTTATTCACTCCAGAAGGCTGTTCGAGCGCCGTGCTGTTCTAATATAAAAAAAAATTTTCCCAGCCAATTCTCTTTTTTGGTTGGCTGTTATGACTAATCTTCGTAGGCCCCATGGTGACTTATTTATACAAATAACACTTTGGGTTATCCTAGGTTCTCTAGGATAACACTGGGTTATCCTAGGTTCTCTAGGATAACACTTTGGGTTATCCTAGGTTCTCTAGGATAACACTTTGGGTTATCCTAGGTTCTCTAGGATAACACTTTGGGTTATCCTAGGTTCTCTAGGATAACACTTTGGGTTATCCTAGGTTCTCTAGGATAACACTTTGGGTTATCCTAGGTTCTCTAGGATAACACTTTGGGTTATCCTAGGTTCTCTAGGATAACACTTTGGGTTATCCTAGGTTCTCTACACATATGCTGCTATGTATGATAATCAATGTAACTATCTCTGTATACCTGAATAAACTTAGTTTGTGCGAAGGAAAAACAAATTCCCTTTTCCTCAAAGCATGAGGATTCTTACAGCGGTAAATAACCATGGGCTTACACTTGAAATCACCTGATGCATTACCCAAAAGGAGCAAGGTGAAGCGATCCTTTGCTGTCTTGAAGCCTGGTGCACTTTTCTCTTGCTGACTGATATAAGTTCATGTTGGCATTTTCTTCCAGAAAACACTTGTCTCGTCAGCATTAAACACTTGTTGTGGCTCATAGCCACCCTTAGTAGGACCCCCACTGACTCAATGGTTTAACCTACTGCAGGCGACCGCGGGCTCAAAAATTTTCCCCTCCAGCGAATCGCGTAATATAAGGTTTACGTCGTGTTAGATAAAAATGTGCCGCAATTCTTCAATCGCGTAATACCCAAAACGCGCAACATAAAGTCGTGCTAAATGAGGGTCTACTGTAATATAAAAAAAAATGCAAAGAAACACAAAATAGTTTACAACGAAGTTCTGGCAGGTCGTATTTGTTTGGTGGAATGCCGATCTTTGTTCAAGTAGGGAGCTGTTCGAGTACTAAGGTTCCACTGTATATGATAGTAATCCATTACCCATACAACCTGCACATGGGATAATGAAACTTATGATGACGTTTTGGTCCTTTAATTAGCCTGGGCAGTGTGCTTCTGGGAGAACTGTGGCCAAAGTGAATTGGACAATCAAATATAAATTTATATGGGGACAATACAGTTGCATTCCTCCTCCTCTTCCTCTCTCTTCCTCCTCTCTCCTCCTCCTCTATCCTCTCTCCTCCTCCTCGTCTCTCCTCCTCGTCTCTCCTCCTCCTCGTCTCTCCTCCTCCTCGTCTCTCCTCCTCCTCCTCTCTCCTCCCCTCCCCTTCCTGACCCTCCCCTCCCTCCTCCATTCCTTTCTTGTATTCTCTTAACTTTCCATTTAACTACAAACTCTTTGACTTATCACATGCCATCATCTTTCACATTCAACACCAGCCGTGTTGCCTCTTCAGTAAGCACAAACACACCGTCTTTTGGCGGGTGTGGGGGGCACTTCATGTTTAAGAGATCTTCATCCAGGGAATTAGAGCTGCCCTTCCCTTTAGATCAAATCAGATTACTGTACCTCTTGTTCCCAGGTTGTGCGACCCAGATGACCCGGCCGGGCTCCGGGAGTAGAAAAATCTAAGTTACCCCTTCTCCATCACTCCTGTAAACATAAGTATCATCAAGAATTCCTAGCTTTTTGTAGTTTAGTAATAACATACAAATATTACTATATTACATTAAAATAGAAGAATTACTTAGCTAAATACTTGTACAAAATTAAGACGGAAGTTAGCACTATAAAACAAAGCTAATATAGACACACACACGTGCAACTAACTAGAATACACAACCATCAAAACTCTTGGAACTCATCAGAGCTAAGGTAAAATACCCTTATTGGTTTAGGGCTCACCACAGCTGCTGCTAGTGCCACTGGTAACATGACAATGGTCCAGGAGAGACTGTAATGTCATCATAAGATTCCCCTCCTATTTGCAGTTTTTTGGTAAATGATTAGGATCATTAGAGAAGAACAGCAGTTTTGTTTTCCTGTTCTCCTTTACTGCCCTGACATACTTATGTTGTCTCCCCATCTTTCTGAAAGTTTTATGCCAAGACTGTATGATTTATAACAGAAACACTGTCATGCAGTAGTGAATGATCCTACATACATACAATACAGTATGTAATAAGATCACAGTAAACAGGTGATATGACAATATGCAAAACAACCACTGTGAAAAAAAGAGTGAATTTCCAAGCACTTCTGTGAAAATGTGAGAAATCACAAAAGCACTTGGCAGTTCACTATTTTTTTTGCAGCTGTTATTTTGCATATAATACAGTAATGATAACACATCAACTAGTTTGATCTGTGTTATTGAAAGTAGCTGCAGCTGTATTTGACCAGAAGTTCTGTACTTGAAATCTATATTAGGAAGACTGCCGAGTCACGCAAGTGGAAATCACTGAAGTCAACAAAATCTTTGACTTTTAAAGTTTCTTGTTTTTAAAAAAAGTAAAAACCTTATTTACTTTAAATTTTAACATTCGTTCATTGTCGTCATATTCCAGGAGACCACATTTTATCTTCCTATTTTTTAGTTTGCTATTGTACTTTGATAAAAAAAAAAAGCAGCTGATTAACTGGATCTAGAATGGTATGTAAATACCAACAAGGTCGAGTAAACAAACCAGGGAACAGGTGTGGTTTGAACTCACGTCAAGTGAGTCATAAAGCTCCAGGCCAGTGCATAAGCCAATGGGCCAGCTGGTCAGGTGGGTTCAATCCAAACCCATTCCATGGTTTATTTGCAATCGTGTTTTTATGATTTTGTGAGTCACGAAGGTCGAGTAAATGTGGCTCAGATGTAGTGGCTGTCTTTATTAACAACAATGCTTATGAAAAATTATCAAATCAGTAATGAAGTCCCTGCTTGGACAAATCATTTTCATTAGATAATGAAGGTATCCACTGTGTCCATCGTTTACTAAAGTTTATTAACCAATGAAATTTGTAACCTGCCATCTCTGTAATATTGTCCTAATTTTATGATGGTGATCAAGAAGGCATCCTGCCATTTCATTGTGTCTTCATATCACCCAAACATTTGCCATTAATTCATCTTAATTATCACTGCACTATGCCTTTGTCATCCATGATCGTTTTGTTGGTTAGGGGCATATACCGTATTTGCCCGCATATAAGGCATGTTTTTTTCCCACAAAAATGTCTCAGAAAATCAGCCTGTGCCTTGTATGCTCAAGGTGAGGAGTCAAGGGTAGGCTTTGTGTTACGCTTTAGCAGTTTACTAATGTTACATTACAACTGCCCGAAAACATCTTATATGTCTCGTATGATCATGCACCTTGTATGCCGGAAAATATGGTACATATTAAGCTTAAATTTTGAAAATATTCAAGAGTAATTGGTAGTACGTACAGGTCAACCATCACTAATCTGGCATCATTGGCACCATTAAATTCCTTAAGAAACTCACGTTCTGGTCTGCCAGAGTTAACTGCACTCAGTAGGCGCCGAAATTAGTGCTGGATTAGTGATGGAACCGGATTAGTGATTGCTGGATCAGTGATGGCCAACCTGTATTGTATTTGTTGCAAACTTCCCTGAACATCACTTAAGAGGTGATAATGAACTGGTGTTTTATGGGAACATCAACCCTAAAACCATACTTTTCGCATCATTGTGTTGTGCTTGTAGACATGGGGTGTTAATGTGTATCTAGGATTTTGTTAGGTATTCATGTAGGATTCTTGGCAGTATTTGTCACTTTCATAATTGTGTATCCCAGTTGTTTGTTTGACTTCCGCATATCATGGTATTCCAGAGAGATGTGTCTATTTTTGCATAGAAACTAGAATGAACTTTTTATTTTTATCGTGGGCATTGAGAATAATACCGTGTGTTATGGGCATTATTTGTATCATTCACAGAGTAAAGTTTATCAACGTTACACTGTATGCTGCTGCTGCCGCCACCCTATGTTACAAGATTTTTTGTACGGGGAGTCCCTAGCTTACGTACACCTGTATTATGATCCACACTTAAAAAGAGGTACAAAAGCAACAATATTGTGAAAATAATTGTTTTACGAAGATCAGTCTGCAGGTACGAGTGTTTGTATTATAATTTTCCCTTGTAAAATTAATTTCTATAGAATAATGAGTGGAAACACTAGGAACATAACTCATTTTCAAGTCTGGGCTCCCTCTTGTTAGGCTACAGAGAATGTACAGGCAGGCCCCACTTTGCAGTGCTTCAGTGTACGTACAGCGTTTCACAAATACAGCAGTTTTCAGTTATAGCCATTCTTCATTTATTCAGACTTCCTACAATAAATATATTCACCACTCATTATAAGCTAAAGACAAAAATATTTTAAAGTAATGTGTGTGCTGTACATGCATTTTTTAGGCCTGGCTCTATTGCTCACTTAATATATGATAGTGTAAACATGTTATCAGGTTTTTACATGCAATTTTGGCTTTACAGCAGTAGCCTGGAATCTAACCTGCTGTATAGTGGGGCCTGCCTCTATGTGACCACTGAGTTGTTCACTGCAGACACTGTAAAGTTACTGGCGTGGAGCCACTTACATTACCAAGCATTATACTAGTTTCGTGAGTTTGGCAACAGGCATCAGTCGTAAAACTGCAGGGCAGTGCGTAAGCCACTCAGCCAGTGGCTTATGCACTGGCCTGCAGTTTTACGACTTATTCATCATGGGTTCAAAACCCACCCATTCCCTGGTTTGTTTTTCAATAATGTTAAAACAATTTTGTGAGTCATGGTAATGAGCTTTGAGGGTATTTCTGGCAGGATATATTCACAAATTAGTATACATCTCAGTATAGATATGCTGTGAGTTTATTTTAGTCTCTTGTTTAGGGATTAAAATATACTTGTTTGGTGGTGAGAAGGGGATGGTCTATTTTTTTTATTAACACATCGGCCGTATCCCACCGAGGCAAGGTGACCTGAGAAAGAAGAAGTATTTTCATCATCACTCACTCACTCCAGTATTAATAACCCATGTGTAATTGATTGGCTGTGGCCTCCCCCCCTCCCCCAACTTTATTTTGTCCACTAAATATTACACACTGATGTACAAATAAAAACTAAGTGTAATAAAATGCATTTTTTTTTTCAACTAAAGAAATTTATTAAGGAACAAATTGAATCTTCTTTCATATATCAGACATAGCAGTTAATGCAGGCCAGAAAATTCCAGTATAAGTGCTGTACTGGGATTCTTATGGGTTTAGCACTTGGTTATGATTATAATAATAATTGAAGGAGGGGGTGTTGATGTTGCAGTTTTATAACTGTAATGTTAGCACGCCTCTGGCAAGACAGTGATGGAGTGAATGATGATGAAAGTTTTTCTTTTTTAGGCCACCCTGCCTTGGTGGGAGACGGCTGATGTGTTAATAAAAAAAAATAATAATAAAAAACATTACTGTATTTATATGGCTAGTATGGAATTTGAAAGCAAGCACTAGAGCACATATCACTTGAAGAAGATAGCCCCACTCCTCATTGGCTTTATATATATTTATTACACATCAATTGATTATTTTTTATACTATTCTGTTTCTTGTATGTATATCTCAATGTACATATATACACCAAGAGGTACATATACCAAGAGGTGCATATACTGCATATCTCAGTGTATATATGCTGATAATGTACTTTCCAGATCAACCAGGCTGTGCACCAGACGAGCCTGGCCCATGGCCAGGCTCCGAGAGTAGTAAGACTCACGAAACTCATCAAAGGTATATCAAAAGTATATACCTCTCTTACTGATTAAAGTATTCTTGATTGGTGCTGTATAGGTAAAATGCAGTCTCCTTAAATTTATCTTGATGATTCATATACACTCCTAAGGCTACGAACACAACCAATATTTCTTAAATGTCTTTCAAAGGCCTTGGTGAATTAGCTTCAGGCTTGAAATGCATGTAGTACGTATAGTCATTCTGCAGAATTGAATATTATACAGTAAGTCAAGGATTTACTATATTCTGAGTGACCTGGTATCTTCATTGATAGCATGGACAGAAACTCACTGTCTGCAATGCTCTTATTGGACTTGACTTTTGAAAGACTGTTGGCAATTGATGAGGGTGATGGAGCGTGACACCCGTGGGTCGGAGATCCCAACATTACCGGTCTGAATATTCACCCAGTACACCACATTGTTTCATGACCATAGGGTGCAGTGTAAGAGTGTTTCAATTGGTGATTTCCAATCCACTTGACCATGGGTTTGAGACTTGATTACACCATTGAATTATCTTATATATTTTCATCATTGGCAACACAGTTTCAACTTGTTAATTCCAGTTCTGAAGACATATACAGGTAGTCCTCGACTTACGAACACGTTGGGGACCTGTATTGTGTATAATATCATTATTATACACAATACAGAAGATTCTCAACGTGTTTGTATTATACCATATTACTTTATGTTTCTTCTTTTTATTTTTAGTAAGCTATACAAGAGAAGGGGTTACTAGATTATTGCTTCCAGCAATTTACTTGACTTTTACAACACATATCAGTTAGCCAGACTTGAGTCCTGGAGGTGAAGTACAATGCCTGCACTTTAAAGGAGGAGTTTGGGATATTTGTCATATCTGCATGCCTCTGCAAAGACATTGATAGTGTGAATGATGGTGAATTTTTTTTTTTTTTTTTTTGTCACCCCCATCTCAGTGGGAGATGACCAATGTGTATTTATAAATGTCAGTAGACATTTATAAATAAGAAATATGTAAAACACCCACTTTTACATTTTAGTATCAAAGTCGTTTTACCAACAGTCTTCAACTGAAGTAACAGAAGCAATGTTTGCTTAGGATGATAGGTTACAATTTTGAGCTGTAGTGGTTTTGGAAACTACCGTAAGTACCATGCATTTTCCACCATCATTACTGGAAGTCTAGTAAGGGACCCCTGAGCTAGTTAGTGGTTCCAAACCCATGTATACAGTGGTACCTCGGTTAACGATATTTTTTCGATCCAGAATGCTGTTCAAGTGCCATTACCAAACGAATTTATCCCCATAAATTTATCCCCAAAAATACACTTACAAAAGCATTTAAAAAAATAAACTCGCATAAAAGGGCGAGTTTGGGGACCATCGTTAACCGAGGTACCACTGTATACATAATAATATAATAATAATATAATATCTTTATTTCTACAAGTACATGTACAAGGTATACAGGCCTAGCTGACATCAATGACATACTATTACATACATAGAAAGCCGCTTGTTATGCAGAGCATTTCAGGCAAATTAGGTCAGTTTTGTCCCAGGATGCGACCCACACCAGTTGACTAACTCCCAGGTACTCATTTTACTGATGGGGAACATAGACAACCGGTGTAAAGAAACACGCCCAACGTTTCTACCCTCGCTGGGAATTGAACCCAGATCCTCGCCTTGTGAAGCGAGAGCTTTAGCCACCAGGCCACGGGGCCTGGTGGAACCACTAATATTGAGGAATCTGGGAAGCTGTCTTAAAGCTATTGTATCTAGTGTAGTTTTCCAAATGCAATTGAAAAAGTACATCCAAAATTGAATAGCACGTCTCATGAAATTATAATAACACAATTGTAAACAAATCACGGAACAGGTGGACATTCGTTTGTAAAAACCTGCACTTGTGGTCACAGTGGTGGCCCATGCTATACCTAGCTGGAGGCATCCTCTTCGAGCCAGCTGGTCCAGTGGTTAACACACTGACCTGTGAGTTTTAGGACTCACCTGCCTCAGGTTCAAACCCCACTTGTTGTGTGACTTGAATAGCATATATTATGAAGGCCTTTCTCATGCTGCTCCATTTTGACTGCACTTTTTCAGTCGTATTTACAAAAAATGGTGTGTTAGGTAAAAGGACACAAGTGCAACTAATGTGACATTTTATTGAGGAAACGTTTTGCTCTCCAGGAGCTTTATCAAGTCTGGAGAGTGAAACGTTGCCACAATACAATATCACATTAGTTGCACTTGTGTCCTTTTTACCTAACATATTGTCGGTAATTCTACCAACATTATTACAAAAAATGACGTGGCTCAGTGTGTCAAAGAAAGCTTTATTTGCTGCATTGCAACACGTAGAAGGCTGAAGGAACAATTCAGGTTTGTTCTCCACCCTGAAGAATGCATATAAATGCATTGGGGGTCATTTATAGAAGGATGACAAAATTAATTCACTTTATATACTCTAGCCTCTGGCAAGACAGTGATAGTGTGTATGATGGTGAAAGTGTTTCTTTTTTTGGGTCACCCTGCCTCGATTGGAGGCAACCATTGTGTTAAAAAAAATATCAGGTGATAACCATATAGAGTGAGTAGTCATTGTTGTGGGTACGTAGTGCCTCAACTGACTGACAGACTTGAAATGCGTACATTTTTTTTAACACGTCGGCCATCTCCCACCAAGGCAGGGTGACCCAAAAACAAAGAAAAACACAAAAAGAAAGAAAAAACATTCATCATCATTCAACACTTTCACCATCACTCATACATAATCACTGTCTTTGCAGAGGCACTCAGATATGACAGTTTAGAAGTCCCTCCAAACTGTCAATATCCCAAACCCCTTCTTTAAAGTGCAGGCATTGTACTTCCCATTTCCAGGACTCAAGTCCAGCTAACTGTACATTTTCTTGGTATATAATGTTTGTCAGGAAACAGGACAAGTGTTTCCTGATGTGGTTTTAGTCATGACCTGCAGCTGGAGCTTTTGGCCATCTGACTGAGGCCTTCCACTGGCTTACTGGTCCACCCATTTAAAAAATAATATGGTTATTTTCTTGGTATGTGCACTGTCATGCATTGCTGTGTTGAGATGTTGCAACTCTGGCAAGGGTTTTAAACAGGTGATATCACAGTATGCAAAATAACCGCTGTGAGAAATCACAAAAGTGCTTGGAAGTTCACTATTTTTTCACAATGGTTATTTTGCACATGTACTATTGGTATAATACAGTTTTGTATATCACAATGAATTTTTTTGTGAAATTTGTTAGAATTTGAAATATTTTGGGCAGAGACATTCCCGTTGTAGTTACCTATCTGGTGCATTACTTCGGAGGATAATGTTTACAGATGAAGTGATGCCACTGGATAAATACTCAAACATTAGATAAAATACTTTCTTACGTCTGAGGAAAAAATTATGCGAAGCCAAGATATAAACAGTAAAGCCTGTGTTTGTGACATACCTAAGCCTTTTAAAGAATTCTTCCAAAAATATTTAGAGATGCATTTATGTGTGCTGAAATTATCTATTTTAATCATTGGCATTATGTTTGGGAGTACAGTATGAGTAACTTCTGTATTTGGTTGAACTTGTATATGTAGTGTTCTTGTTTGGTACAAGTAGTCACCTAGTTGACTTAATTTGAAGCTGTGATTGTGTGTATATTGTTATGAGGAGTACAATAGCAAGGATAAACTTAACATTTGAAATTTAAAAAAAATTAAAATATTATTTATATACAGTGGACCCCCGGATTTTGTCATTAATTCGTTCCAGAATGCTGTTCAAGTGCCGTTACTGAACGAATTTGTTTCCATAAGGAATAATGTAAATTAGATAAGTCCTTTCAGACCCCCAAAAATACACTTACAAAAGCACTTACAAAAATACACTTATAAATTGTTTGATTTGGTAGCAGTACGAAATCCGGGAGTCCACTGTACGTACAGTGGTACCTCGAGTTACGATATTTTTTCGTTCGAGAATGCTGTTCAAGTGCCATTACCAAACGAATTTATCCCCATAAGGAATAATGTAAAATAGACTAGTCCTTTTACACCCCCAAAAATATACTTACAAAGGCATTTAAAAAAATAAACTTACATAAAAGGGCGATTTTGGGGACCATCGTAACTCGAGGTACCACTGTACTTGTAAAAAAATAAAAATACAGTGGACCCTCGCTATTCGAACATAATCCATTCCAGGAGCTTGTTCTTAGCACGAAATGTTCGAAAGCCGATTTAATATTTCCCATAAGAAATAATGAAAATACAATTAATCCGTTCCAGAAACCCAAAAATATTAAAAAATAATATTATATTTTAATGAAATGAATTATATATCTACATACACAAAAGAATTACATACTACTAAAAGTATTAGTAAATAAATGCATGTATTTTTACTTACTTTTATTGAAGATTGTTGATGGCATATGGAAGATAGGGAGGAGGAGTGAGGGAGGGAGGGGTTAGTGTTTGGAAGGGGAATCCCCCTCCAAAATTACTTCAGGTATCAAAGCCCTATCTGGGTTTTTTTCTCTCTTTGGTCTTTTAATCCCACTAGGACCAGCTTGAGAGTCACTGGACACTTTAACAAAATAACTGTCCACAGTCCTCTGTTTCTGGCATCTCTTTAAGATGTTCCTGAAGTAGGACATTGTTTGGTCACTGAACACGCTGCTGTTATGGCTTGTTTGAGCTTGCTCAGGGTGGTATTTTTCAACAAAACTTTGTAACCTATTCCACATTGTACACATTGCCACTACGATTTTTAAATCTCTCAAACCAGCCTTTGCTGGCTTTAAATTCACTACCACTACAATCAACACTGGTTGCAGGCATTTTCTTTGCAAGATCGGCATGCAACTTCCTTGCCTTTTCACAAATGATTGTCTCCGACACACTATCACCCGCCAACTCTTTATCCTTGATCCACACCAGCAACAACTTCTCAATCTCTTCGATTATTTGTGGTCTATTTTTGGCTCGCATAGTAACACCTTTTGCAATATCAGCTTCCTTGATTTGTTCCTTCTTAAGCCATATATCCTTGCAAGCTCACACATTCGCACACCACTTTCGTATTTTTGTATTATTTCCTTCTTCATGTCTACGGTGTTTCTCACTTTCTTCATCCTAGGGGTACCACTAGGAACTTTTTTGGGACCCATGGTAGTTTATTTCACAGTCGCACATTCTTGCTTATGTAGGAGCAAAAATAATTTTGTGTTACCAGCATTATACTGTACTATTCTGTCTGATAAACATGCAGGGTAACAGGTATATCTTGCTACTTCTACTTACACTTAGGTCACACTACACATACATGTACAAGCATACACACCCATCTGGGTTTTCTTTTTTTTTTCTTAATATAGTTCTTGTTTTTCTTTATTTTCTCTTATCTCCATGGGGAAGTAGAAAAGAATTCTTCCTCCATAAGCCATGTGTGTCGTAAGAGGCGACTAAAATGCCTTTCCACATCCCTTACCTCACGTTCCCTACTTTCCATCCCTAATCCTAGCTCTTCCCTTCTTTCCCAGTTACATCTATTATCCACTTACCTCATCCTTTCCACCCCTCGGTAACGGTTGTTCAGTCAGCCGGGAGCATTATTAACGAGTTACAGCCAGCAATTCCATCTAGCGGGCTGGAGCTAAACTCTTGTTCCCGGTTGTCTGAGGGTTTTTACTTTCTACTCCTGGTAGTATGACTCTTACCTGGTGTCGGTTGGGGAGTGGAAAGTAGGGGCTAGTAACCCCTTCTCCTGTATAAATTACTAAATTTAAAAAGAAAAACTTGTTTTTTCTTTTTAGGTCACCCTGCCTCGGTGGGATACGGCTAGTGTGTTGAGAGAAAAAATTAGACGAAATCTATATTCAGTTAAATGTTTTGGTTCCATGTATTCTACGGTAACAATTTGCATAAAATAATGTATTTCCCTTGTCCTTGGTTATGCTTTTATTATTTAAGTTAATAGGCTAGTGTTAATATTTTACGACCACCGTTTTGTTTACAATATCTTCTCAGTAACTAGGATGTCTTGGCTTCCCAGTATGCTTGACTTACTATTTTATGTTTATGTAAAAGCAATATGATCTCAAATCAAATAGCCTATATACTCTTGTATTGCCATTTATAAAGATTACAGTCATGAAAAACTTAAAAATCAAGTACAGTACGTATTGTGTTACTCATACTTTATACTGTAGAAATTTTGGTATGATTAGTGTGTCAGTCTGACTAAAGAAAATGGGTAATGGTGGGCTCAATATACTTGATATATTAGCAGTAATTTGTAGTCTATACTACTGTAACTGTGGGAAATATAATTTTGGAGAAAGATATGTTGGTCAGTCAAATACCAATTATTATACCAGTTTGTGTCAAAACAGTGGCTGGTTACTTAGTAACTTAGCAAATTGGTCTCTTGTTGGAGCAAAAAATTTTTTTTAAGACATATGTACTAGATGTCTCCCACTAAGGCCGGGTGACTCAAAAAAGAAACCTTATAAAGCTTTTCTTCTTTTTACGCAATTTCGTCTATATAATAGAGTCAGAACACAGTTTAGGATAAGAAAGTTGCAGACCCATAACAAGCACAGCCTGTTTCAGAGTTTTCGTGTACTTAAATTGAGCATTGACAATAAGCGTAGTGAGAGCTTCCATTATAAAATTCTAAGGATAATCATTCTAGCAGTGATACTAAATTTATACAAGTTTTTGGGTAACACGGAGCCGTGGTCCTGTGGTCTCGACATAGATAAATACATACTTCACTAATATGGTGGTGATAAGTTGTAGTTTTATAACTGCAGTGTAGGCACGCCTCTGGCAAGACAGTGATGGAGCGAATGATGACGAAAGTGTTTCTTCTCTTCCGGGTCACCCCGCCTTGGTGGGAAATGGCCGATGTGTTAATAAAATAAAAAATAATATGGTGGGTTAGGTTGCAGGCCATCGCCATAAGGCGAACATTGATTTAAAATGAATCTCAGCCTTTTTTCACTTGCCATTGCATATAAAAGCCTAGAAACATGTTTACACTATCATTTATTAAGTGTGCAATAGTGCTAGGCCTAAACAAAAAAGATGCAAAATTAAAAATAAATGCTACAGTCAGCCACTGTAGTGCACATCACCGAAAATAATAAACATGAATATATAATTGAAAAGCGTCGTATTAGCAAAGTGCTCTAAATCGAAGCACCATACATGTATTAGCGAGGTATGCCTGTAGCCTGTATTATCGTGTTCACATACAGTACTGGATTTTAAAATCCAGTATGGTAAAATATTGCTTTAATTCCTCAACATTTCAAAAAAGCAAAAAAAAAAAAAAAAAGATTATTTTCAACAATAGTTGTATATAGAGTATGTGTTTCATACAGTGTGTTACTAAGTTTACAAGTGTATCATACAAGTGGTTTACAATGCTGACAAGTTGATGAGTAAGACTTGTGCAACATTTGTATATCTTTATTATTAAAAAAATGAAAATACCTGAGTGTTGTACATGTGTCTTGTTCATCACGAGAGAAGCTTAAGAGGCACGTAAGTCCCCCGACTTCTAATAACATTTTTCCACTATAATCTACGTTGTCCATAATTACTATCACATTTGCTTTGTCTGTTTTGTAAGGTGAAGTCTAGGATCTTTCCTTAATTCATGGTATAACTTAACAAATCTTTGAGGACAATTGTGTTGCACTTAGGACAATTGTCCTCAAAGATTTGTTAAGTTATACCATGAATTAAGGAAAGATCCTGGACTTCACCTTACGAAACAGACAAAGCAAATGCGATAGTAATTATGGACAAGGTTGATTATAGAGAAAAAATGAGCATCTTATTTGAAGACGGGTACTTATGTGCCCCTTAATTAATGTGCTACAAGACAGGTGGTGTTGAGTACCCCACATACACTCTACCACTCACCCTTCACTGTGTTCACTCTGCCTCTCACACTGCATTACCACTTACACTCTGTGCTCTGCCACTAAAATGTGCGCTTTACCACAAACTGCATTTTACCACTCATACTGTGTGTACTTTGCCACTCACATTGTGTGCACTACCACTTAGTGCACACTATACCCTCTCCCCCCCACACTACTACTCCCATTGTGTATTCTACCACTCCACATTCACTCACCCCTACTCCACTCAGTGTGGGGTGGGGGGTATTAACCTCCCACACCACCACCTAGTCCCAGTGCACCTTATCCATACAACTCAGTAGTGCACCATAATATTGGCCCATATTACATCATATTATCTAGCATACCTTGATATTTCTTCATCTTATTTCAAATTTTCACAAAAAATCTTTGTTCTTGGACCATTTTTCGACTTCATATGAGGTCGCCAACTTACAAACGTCCGAAGTTACAACCATCTAATGAAAATTATACTCAATTTGAAATTCAGATATTTTATTTCTTTTTGCAGTATACAGATAACATATAAATACATAGCTTGTTTGTAACCTCTTCTTCTTTATAAATTACCAAATTTAAAAAGAAAAACTTTTGTTTTTCTTCTTAAAAAGAAAAAAAAATAGTTTTCTTTTTAGGTCAGCCTGTCTTTGGTGGGATACGGCCGGTTTGTTGAAGGAAAAAAAAGAAAGAACTTGTTTGTAAGATGGAGAGAAATTATATAAAATAGAAAAGATGTAGACATATGCAATATAATGTGCATTGTACTGTCTTTTTCGAACTTATTTTAAGTTGAAAACCCAGGAACATGACTTGTTTTTAAGTTGGGGATTTTCTGTATTTGTACTTGCAGAGATTGACCAGTGTATTAATTACCAAAACATTATTAAATTTTTTTTTCATCTTTTTCGTATTGGCAATTCGTGTATTTTACAACCAAAGTTTGACTTCACAATACTGTACTGTATATAGAATTAAACTTTCATTTACTAATTTGTAGTATTAAAGGAATGCTGCAATTTAGTGTATGATGTGAAGAAGACACATATTGCAGAAGGAAGTTTTAATGGGACAAAGTTTTGATCTTTAACTCACAAAATCGTAGTAACACAATTGCACACGAACCACGGAACAGGTGGGGTTTGAATTCATGGTGAGTGGCTTACGCACTGGCCTGGAGTTTTAAGACTTGCTCATCATGGGTTCAAGCCCCACCTGTTCCATGGTTTGTTCTTTAAAGACCTTTATCAAGTCATGACTTGACAGATTATTAAAGATAGAAACATTATCCCAATTAATGCTTGTTCAATAGTGTCTTTACTATTGTTGGCAGTATGCCATTTGGTTCTAACTAGCCTACTGTGTAATTTGATTTGTTGGAATTGGAATATTAAATATATGCTGTCATGTAGCCTATTGAATGCAAGCCCACTGTAGGCTTCTTGATGTTGCAATAATAATTTATATTTGATGAAACAACATGACACTATTTTCTTTTCTGCAGGGTGTTTCATTCATAGGAGGCCCTGAGATGGTACTCCCATAGTTGCAACCATCTTGTTCGTATATTATGTCTGTAGTAAATGATAACTCGGGCCTCCTACGAGTAAGAGGCCTCCTTCCTTAGGTGTCGAAACACTATTCTTAGGTTTGCTAGGCACCCATATGCTGCAGCAGTTATGTGGTTGATGTGCTCCTCAGGAGGCCCCGAGTTATCATTTACTGCAGACATAATATATAAACAAGATGGTTACAACTACAGGAGTACCAACTCGTGGCCTCCCATGAGTGAAACACCCTGTACACTATTTTGTCTTAAATAATAAAATCGGCCGACAAAAATGCCACCTTTCAACGACTTAAAGTACAAAATTTGACTCCCATTCTGAAAATAAAAATGTTAGAAATGTAATACTTAATGATAGCTTGTGTTTGTGAACTTCTAAAACTATTCTTTAATTTCTTCATGAGCAGATTAGTAATCACAGATCGTTTTCTTCAAGTTCATCATTGTCATTATCACCATAATACATTGTCATTTAATCATTATGCATAGTCTGTATCAGACTCTGTGTCATAACTCGATCATTGTATCACTGTTAATATCAATAACATCACCTATCGCATCAAATCACGGTCATGTCACATTCACTTTTGATGTTCTTGTCATCTTCACCCCCACACAGCATATTCACCGCAATTTAATTGTTGCTTGTCCAAGAACTCATCCCCTCAGTCTTGGGATAGAAAATAAACATCATTCCCTAAATTGATTTCTGTGAACGATGGCCATTCACATTTAATTTAGCATTCATTGTTGATATATAAGACACTTGTGCAACATTTGGGAATTTTTATTCTGGAAATGTTTTGCCACACAGTGGCTTCTTCACTCCAGTGTAGAAATAGGTGGAAGATGAGGAGTTTGAGGTAATCAGTCCCTCAGCCTAGAGTCGATGTGTTCAGTCCATCACTCTTGATGAAAGTACAGCATATGCTGTACACATCGACTCTAGGCTGAGGGACTGATTACCTCAAATTCCCCTTATCTTCCACCTTTTTCTGCATTGGACTGAAAAAGCCACTGCATGGCAAAACGTTTCCAGAATAAAAATTCCCAAGTATTGCACAAGTATCTCATTTATCAACTTGTCGGTTTTCTAAACCGTTTATACACAGCAATCATTGTCTCAGCACTGTACATAGGGTGAATAATGATATGGGGCTAGACTCATGTTTTTTGATAAGCCACATGCAAAGTTAGATTACTGCTTGTAAATAATGTGTGTGTGCATAGACAATACCTATATGTGGGATAATAGTATCAGCGCTTGTGTAAAACATTTTATGTAAGAAAATATGTTCATATGGAGAGATGAGTGTCCCAGAACATTTTAAATCATGAATTCCATTGTATATTGTTGTCTCTAAATGCTGAGAAATTTACAACAGTGCATTTGTGATCTTAAGCCATATGGCTGTAGCCTCCAGCCCAGAAGCCTTTTACCAGCCAGTATACAGTATACACTTGGTTTATTTTTAATGTATTATTTTATTCATAGGGAGGTGCCAAACATGTAGGGGCCATACAGCTATTGAAATGGGACATCATCAGGGTTGATTCTAGGAGGGAAGGGTACCTACTGTTCTTTGGCTCAGTAGCCCTTTACTGATATGAGGACACTCCCCTCCCCCTTCCTACCCTTCCCCTCCCTTTTCCCCTTTGAAGGGTATTTTTGTTTTACCCAAATTTTAGTGAATACTGATTGTAATATTTAATCTGGGGTATTTCACTGCCATATTTAACTTTTGAGTGAGTTAATATTGTTGTATTTATGGAAAGTGCTAAACCTGTAAGGGTCATACCATGCTACATGTTAGAGGTGAAAGAAACGGTAGAGTGAATCACTCAGAATTCATCTTGGAAAAAAAATTGAACAAATCAATCAGGATGTATTTAGTTACACAAATTTTATGTTACCTTTAACTTTTTTCATTAGCACAGGAACGTGCCCTTCAGTTTTCTTGCCTATAATGTCAGCAACCCTCCTCAACGTAATACTTTTATTATCCTGGCATCAGCACCTCTCCGCATAGCACTGTATGGCTCCTGTGGGTTTAAAACTTTTGTGATTGTGAAAATAATACACGAATTTGAGTTGGGTAGAGGTGGAGCTGGATATATTGACTGGTAATATTTGTGCTTTATTTCCAGCTGTTCAGTGTGGACTGTATGATACGAATACATGAATAATGCCAACCCCTAACTGAGCTTAATCTTGTGTCTAGTACCATAGTTGGCAGGTGTAGGTATATGGCAATCAGTGGCAGGTATGCATGTATAACTGGAGCTGACCCTGTGGGTTTAGCACTTAGTTCTGATTGTAATAGTAATAACTGGAGCAGAGGTTGATCAAGAGACACGAAGAATCTAGAGTCCTGAAAATTACAAGTAATTACAAACTGTAGTGAATGCATGGCTTTAGATTACATTGTCAGCCAGTGTCTCATTTGTATTAGATACAAAACAAACTTTGGTTACCATTATCTCATCGTTCACTGTATATTACCAAGAGCGAGAAGGAGGGAGAACAAACATACTGGATAATAAGGGTCATAGGCAAACCGCATTTATAATAAGTTAGTCGTTTGCAGGTGATATGCAAAATTTTCTGTATAAAATATTTTTCCAGGGGGTTTGGCTGCAGTTAGGGTGACAGCTACAATGCAATATATAAATTGCAGACTTGTACTGCTGTGGGTAAAACTTTTCATCCAAGCATTTTAGTGCTACTCAAATGTTTATCTGTTGTATATATATATTTATTTTCTATTTTCATTGGGAAATGCTAATCTCAAATGAAACAATTCATGTTGATGTGCATTTTATTAACCTTAGTCACCTACAAGGGAGGGGGTTTTCTTTGCTACAGCAAATTATTATTAAAACAATCAAAACCAAATACTAAACCCACAAGGGTCATACAGTGCTGATTGCTGCAGCAAAGGGGCTCTTTAATCTGAGGAATTGGGCATTTTCTTCCCTTTCCTTGGGTTAAATCTAAATACCCCAATACCGTCTCTTTATTTGGCCTCAGTAATGGGAAAATTTCTCACCTTTATGCCCTTAACTAAGGCAAAGGGACCACTTCACTGTGTTCTAATGTAGCTTCCATTGGTAGTACTATGGTGATCATTGTACTCCACCTGATGAAAATTGAATCAGCTTTGGACACCATTATTAACCAAAAAGATAATACAGTGGACCCCCGAGTAACGAACAAAATTCATTCCAGAAGGCTGCTAAAGTGCCATTACTAAACGAATTTTCTCCCTTAAGAAATAATGTCAAGTAGGTTAGTCCATTTCAGACCCCCAAAAATACACTTACAAAAGCACTTACAATATTATACTTACATACTTGTACGATTTCCGGGGTGTCCGTTACTCGGGGGTCCACTGTAGTACAGTGCTCTAGTCTAATCAGGTGGTTTTACTAAGGCTAGCTTAGTCAATTGTGACGGTGCCAGTCTGGTGGTGTTCACCAGGAAGGACAGGAGGTGATTGCCAGATAACAGCACAACCTGTTGCAGCAGAACTGGTAGTGGTTCAGGGTATGTATACTACGTGGTTTCTATTTATTTGTTCTCAGTGCTGTTTTTCCATCTTAAGATACAGTTTTTAGCCAATCGATTGTTTTTAAATGCACATTCGTTTTCAGCACCTTGAAAACCATAAAGCTAAATGCTTTTTTTTTCTTTCCGAGACACAAAATTTTTCAAAATTTGTAGACCAAGTAGTCGGCTGATTGTAGGTGTTGTTAGTGTTGGGTTGAAGAGTAATGACAGCTCAAGGGGCCTTCTCTGTCAGCTTTCATTTAGTGTGGACAAGGGAGCTTGTCAGCTTTCATCATGTGTGGATGAGGAGACTCCTTTGTCGGCCATCGTTGTGTAGATGAGAGGATTCTTTTGTCAGCCTTCATCAATTGTGGACAAGGGGACTTCTGTGTCAGCTTTTATCGTGTGGACTTCTCATTCTCACCTCAGTATCAGTGACAAGTTTATCCCATTCTCTCTGAGACGCTTGTCCTTATCTTATTTTGCCCTCTGAGCACATTACAAGAGGAGCACCTTATATTGGCTCCATTTTTCCTCTGCAGATATTTACCGGGTTTTGGTGGGAAGCCAACTGTTGAAATCAGGTAAGGATGTAGATGTCCCACTCTGCTGGGTCTTGGTAAGACGAAAGTCCTGGTCTACGTGGAAACTGCTAGTTACTGTTTCTATTTGCAAAGGGACTTTTGTTCCCGTTTCTTTCACTGCTCAGTTTTGCACAGTCACCCATTCCAGTGCCAGACAACAAACACTTCCCCACTCTTCAGAAGCTTGAACTTAATATACAGCTGTGTGACCATTGTGGGTTTAGTGCTTAGTTTTGATTATAATATAGGACAATTCCAATATAAACCCTTCTCTGACACTTTTCCTAGAAAGCTGCAACAGAATACAGGCATAACACAAGTCACAAAAACCCCATTTGACCTCCCTCCCTCTGTCCGACTCGACCTGTGTAAAAACTCAGTGCCAAAAAAGGCCCTATGATCTGGAATTCATTACCTGAAGCATGAAAAGGTCCCTTACCTGCCAATCAATTCAGAGCTGTTGTTAAGAAGTACCTCATTTTGTTGATGACTGAGGCACGTGTGCAACAGTTGGGTATCTTTATTGTTGAAATGTGAAATGAAGATGATGTAATCAGTCCAACAACCTTGTAGAAATAGTATTTGAGGTGGTCAGTCCCTAAACAGGCTGAGGGACTGTTTCCTAAAGTTTTCCATAGCGGAGTAATTGAAATTTGTTTTCTGTGGCATATTTAAAGATTTGGTTAATGTCTGCTTGGAGATTTGCAGTGTCTTCGATGGATGACACTGCCATGCAAACCTGGGTGTCATCTGCAAAGAACATGATGCTGTGGCTTACATCTCTGTCTGTCAGATATGAGGATGAGGAACAGGATGGGGGCGAGTACTGTGCCTTGTGGAACAGAGCAATTCACAGTAGCTGCCTCAGACTTTACTCTGTTGACTTATTAGTCTTTGTGTTCTATTTGTTACGAAGTTATAGATCCATCTACCAACTTTTCCTCTTATTCCTTTACCAAGCATTTTGTGTGCTACTGCACACAAAGTGTTCATACTACATCTGCAAATTTTGAGTCTCTGTCATAAAAAAAATAATTTAGATTGTCGACTCTTAGTCTGATTAACAGTTCACTAAACATCGAGTAATATTAGAACTTCAGTATCATTTCTTTCCTGTCATCTGTGTAAGTCCTATCTCGTTTAAGCGGATATTGTTTTTGTCCTAGATTGGGCATAAAAGAACTATATTTATGGAGTTGTAAATTTTAATTGTGTATTATTACAAAAAGAGCTACTAAAATATTATTAGAAAAATTATAGTAGGTTAATATCTTTATTATGCACCTTTCATGGATCACTCCGGTACAGGAGCTGGGGTTGTAGGATACAGGGATACCTTTCATGGATCACTCCAGTACAGGAGCTGGGGTTGTAGGATACAGGGATACCTTTCATGGATCACTCCGGTACAGGAGCTGGGGTTGTAGGATACAGGGATACCTTTCATGGATCACTCCGGTACAGGAGCTGGGGTTGTAGGATACAGGGATACCTTTCATGGATCACTCCGGTACAGGAGCTGGGGTTGTAGGATACAGGGATACCTTTCATGGATCACTCCGATACAGGCGCTGGGGTTGTAGGATACAGGGATACCTTTCATGGATCACTCCGATACAGGCGCTGGGGTTGTAGGATACAGGGATACCTTTCATGGATCACTCCGATACAGGAGCTGGGGTTGTAGGATAGAGGGATACCTTTCATGGATCACTCCGATACAGGCGCTGGGGTTGTAGGATACAGGGATACCTTTCATGGATCACTCCGGTACAGGAGCTGGGGTTGTAGGATACAGGGATACCTTTCATGGATCACTCCGGTACAGGAGCTGGGGTTGTAGGATACAGGGATACCTTTCATGGATCACTCCGATACAGGCACGGGTTGTAGGATACAGGGATACCTTTCATGGATCACCGATACAGGCACTGGGGTTGTAGGATACAGGGATACCTTTCATGGATCACTCCGATACAGGTGCTGGGGTTGTAGGATACAGGGATACCTTTCATGGATCACTCCGATACAGGCACTGGGGTTGTAGGATACAGGGATACCTTTCATGGATCACTCCGATACAGGCACTGGGGTTGTAGGATACAGGGATACCTTTCATGGATCATTCCGATACAGGAGCTGGGGTTGTAGGATACAGGGATACCTTTCATGGATCACTCTCACCTAGTTGTACTCACCTAGTTGTGGTTGCAGGGGTCGAGTCAAAGCTCCTGGCCCCGCCTCTTCACTGGCCGCTACTGGGTCACTCTCCCTGCGCCATGAGCTTTATCATACCTCTGCTTAAAGCTATGTATAGAGCCTGCCTCCACTACATCGCTTCCTAAACTATATATGTTGTTATCATGTCCTCCCTATCTCTCCTGTCCTCCAGTGTCGTCAGGTCGATTTCTCTTAACCTCTCCTCGTAGGACATACCCCTTAGCTCCGGGACTAGTCTTGTTGCAAACCTTTGCACTTTCTCGAGCTTCTTCACATGCTTGGCTAGGTGTGGGTTCCAAACTGGTGCTTCATACTCCAGTATGGGCCTAACGTACACAGTGTACAGGGTCCTGAACGATTCTTTATTAAGATGTCGGAATGCTGTTCTTAGGTTTGCTAGGCGCCCGTATGCTGCAGCAGTTATTTGGTTGATGTGCGCCTCAGGAGATGTTCCTGGTGTTATACTCACCCCAAGATCTTTTTCCTTGATTGAGGTAACCCCTGTGGTTTAGCGCTTCTATTTGATTATAATAATAATAATCCTTGATTGAGGTTTGCAGTCTCTGGCCCCCTAGGCTGTACTCCGTCTGCGGTCTTCTTTGCCCTTCCCCAATCTTCATGACTTTGCACTTGGTGGGGTTGAACTCCAGGAGCCAGTTTCTGGACCAGGCTTGCAGCCTGTCCAGATCCCTTTGTAGTTCTGCCTGGTCCTCGTCCGATTGAATTCTTCTCATCAACTTCACATCATCTGCAAACAGGGACACTTCGAGTCTATTCCTTCCGTCATGTCGCTCACAAATACCAGAAACAGCACTGGTCCCAGGACTGACCCCTGTGGAACCCCGCTCGTCACCGGCGCCCACTCTGACACCTCGCCACGTACCATGACTCGCTGCTGTCTTCCTGACAGGTATTCCCTGATCCAATGTAGTGCCTTCCCTGTTACCCCTGCCTGGTCCTCCAGCTTCTGCACTAATCTCTTGTGTGGAACTGTGTCAAACGCCTTCTTACAATCCAAGAATATGCAATCTACCCACCCCTCTCTCTCTTGCCTTATTGCTGTCACCCTGTCGTAGAACTCCAGTAGGTTTGTGACACAGGATTTCCCGTCCCTGATACAGGTGCTGGGGTTGTAGGATACAGGGATACCTTTCATGGATCACTCCAGTACAGGAACTGGGGTTATAGGATACAGGGATACCTTTCATGGATCACTCCAATACAGGCGCTGGTGTTGTAGGATACAGGGATAGCTTTCATGGATCACTCCAATACAGGCACTGGGGTTGTAGGATACAATGATACCTTTCATGGATCACTCCGATACAGGCGCTGGGGTTGTAGGATACAGGGATACCTTTCATGGATCACTCCGATACAGGCGCTGGGGTTGTAGGATACAGGGATACCTTTCATGGATCACTCCGATACAGGCGCTGGGGTTGTAGGATACAGGGATACCTTTCATGGATCACTCCAGTACAGGAACTGGGGTTATAGGATACAGGGATACCTTTCATGGATCACTCCAATACAGGCGCTGAGGAAGCAGAACAATCTGAAGAGTGATGTAGTGGAGGCAAGGTCCATACATAGCTTTAAGAAGAGGTATGATAAAGCTCATGGAGGAGGGAGAGAGAGTGGACCCAGTAGCGACCAGTGAAGAGGCGGGGCCAGGAGCTGTGAATCGACCCCTGCAACCACAATTAGGGATTATTATTATTATTATAATCAAGGGGAGCGCTAAACCCGTAGGATTATGCAGCGCCTGTGGGGGGGGATGTGGAAGGTATTCAGGCTTAATTCAGGGAACTGGAGCACAGATCCAATTCCCTAGATCAAGAGCCCCTCACCAGCGTCAAGGAACCTCCCTTGAGGGTCCACAATTAGGGAAAGGGACAGGAAGCAGAAATAAAAAATCGTTATATTAGATAATGAGACTAATATATTATGTTAGTAATGGAGATAATTACCGAGCTAAGAACACGTGGTTAAGTGAATAGGAAGGGAGAAGGGAAGGGAGTCAGAGACGCCAGGGGTGGAGACTGGGGGAGAGGAAGGGAGGTAAAGAGGGAAGAATGGACGTAAATGTATGGAAGGAAGGGAGGGAGGAAGGGAAGGACCAGCTGCCCCTCATAATACCTCCATAATCCCTGCAGTAGTTACTTTGGTCACTCGTAAATCTGCTTGCAACACTGAAGGCAGCTGTAGATATAAATCGAAGTGTTCTCATATAACCCATTTTGGGGGCCTAGCTCCTGGGCCTATTGTGTATCCATGTGTTGCGCTATCCTCCCCAGGATGGATATGGGGTGCACAAGAACCCCAGTAGAAATGAGTCACTTTGATTTTTTTTTTGGGGGGGGAGGTTATCGTAGGTAATTTACACACATGTTAAACTATGATAATTGCACTTATGTTTATATTATGTATATATTATTCAGATAAACTTACGTAAAAACTCCGTCCTTTCTAAATCTACCTGGAGTCTACCTGGAGAGAATTCCAGGGGTCATCGCCCCCGCGGCCCGGTCCATGACCAGGCCTCCTGTTGGACCAGAGCTTGATCAACCAGGCTGTTACTGCTGGCCGCACGCAGTCCAACGTACAAACCACAGCCTGGCTGGTCAGGTATCTAACGTTATTTAATTTAAAAGTTATTTCTGGTTCATGATTAGACATCTTCAGTTCTTTATTTATGTTGTTTTCGTTTATACCCATCATCCACTTATTAAATTTATCTCATTCTACGTCTCTCTAATTCTCTCTCTTTGCTCTCTCTCTCTCTCTCTCTCTCTCTCTCTCTCTCTCTCTCTCTCTCTCTCTCTCTCTCTCTCTCTCTCTCTCTCTCTCTCTCTCTCTCTCTCTCTCCTCTCTCTCTCTCTCTCTCTCTCCTCTCTCTCTCTCTCTCTCTCTCTCTCTCTCTCTCTCTCTCTCTCTCTCTCTCTCTCTCTCTCTCTCTCTCTCTCTCTCTCTCTCTCTCTCTCTTCTCTCTTCTCTCTCTCTCTCTCTCTCTCTCTCTCTCTCTCTCTCTCTCTCTCTCTCTCTCTCTCTCTCTCTCTCTCTCTCTCTCTCTCCTCTCTCTCTCTCTCCTCTCTCTCTCTCTCTCTCTCTCTCTCTCTCCTCTCTCTCTCTCTCTCTCTCTCTCT
>WNWK01015490.1:0-47703 GCA_009830355.1 Cherax destructor | reverse complement strand
GACTCACTACTGCAGGAGTGCCCAACCAGACTACCACTGCAGAGTGACCAACCAGACACTCACCACTTCGGGAGGCCCCAAACCGATCACCACTGCAGGAGCCCCCAACCCAGACACTCACCACTGCAGGAGTGACCAACCAGACACTCACCACTGCAGGAGTGACCAACCAGACACTCACCACTGCAGGAGTGACCAACCAGACACTCACCACTGCAGGAGTGACCAACCAGACACTCACCACTGCAGGAGTGACCAACCAGACACTCACCACTGCAGGAGTGACCAACCAGACACTCACCACTGCAGGAGTGACCAACCAGACTCACCACTGCAGGAGTGACCAACCAGACACTCACCACTGCAGGAGTGACCAACCAGACACTCACCACTGCAGGAGTGACCAACCAGACACTCACCACTGCAGGAGTGACCAACCAGACACTCACCACTGCAGGAGTGACCAACCAGACACTCACCACTGCAGGAGTGACCAACCAGACACTCACCACTGCAGGAGTGACCAACCAGACACTCACCACTGCAGGAGTGACCAACCAGACACTCACCACTGCAGGAGTGACCAACCAGACTCACCACTGCAGGAGTGACCAACCAGACACTCACCACTGCAGGAGTGACCAACCAGACACTCACCACTGCAGGAGTGACCAACCAGACTCACTACTGCAGGAGTGACCAACCAGACACTCACCACTGCAGTAGTGACCAACCAGACACTCACCACTGCAGTAGTGACCAACCAGACACTCACCACTGCAGGAGTGACCAACCAGACTCACTACTGCAGGAGTGACCAACCAGACTCACCACTGCAGTAGTGACCAACCAGACACTCACCACTTCAGGAGTGACCAACCAGACTCACCACTGCAGGAGTGACCAACCAGACACTCACCACTGCAGTAGTGACCAACCAGACACTCACCACTGCAGGAGTGACCAACCAGACACTCACCACTGCAGGAGTGACCAACCAACACTCACCACTGCAGGAGTGACCAACCAGACCTCACCACTGCAGGAGTGACCAACCAGACACTCACCACTGCAGGAGTGACCAACCAGACTCACCACTGAAGGAGTGACCAACCAGACACTCACCACTGCAGGAGTGACCAACCAGACACTCACCACTGCAGGAGTGACCAACCAGACACTCACCACTGCAGGAGTGACCAACCAGACACTCACCACTGCAGGAGTGACCAACCAGACACTCACCACTGCAGGAGTGACCAACCAGACACTCACCACTGCAGGAGTGACCAACCAGACACTCACCACTGCAGGAGTGACCAACCAGACACTCACCACTGCAGGAGTGACCAACCAGACACTCACCACTGCAGGAGTGACCAAAGCCACCAGACACCTCACCACTGCAGGAGTGACCAACCAGACACTCACCACTGCAGGAGTGACCAACCAGACACTCACCACTGCAGGAGTGACCAACCAGACACTCACCACTGCAGGAGTGACCAACAGACCTCACCACTGCAGGAGTGACCAACCAGACACTCACCACTGCAGGAGTGACCAACCAGACACTCACCACTGCAGGAGTGACCAACCAGACACTCACCACTGAAGGAGTGACCAACCAGACACTCACCACTGCAGGAGTGACCAACCAGACTCACCACTTCAGGAGTGACTAACCAGACTCACCACTTCAGGAGTGACCAACCAGACACTCACCACTGAAGGAGTGACCAACCAGACACTCACCACTGAAGGAGTGACCAACCAGACACTCACCACTGCAGGAGTGACCAACCAGACTCACCACTTCAGGAGTGACCAACCAGACACTCACCACTGCAGGAGTAACCAACCAGACTCACCACTGCAGTAGTGACCAACTAGACACTCACCACTGCAGGAGTGACCAACCAGACACTCACCACTGAAGGAGTGACCAACCAGACACTCACCACTGAAGGAGTGACCAACCAGACACTCACCACTGCAGGAGTGACCAACCAGACTCACCACTTCAGGAGTGACCAACCAGACACTCACCACTGCAGGAGTGACCAACCAGACACTCACCACTGCAGGAGTGACCAACCAGACACTCACCACTGCAGGTGTGACCAACCAGACTCACCACTGCAGGAGTGACCAACCAGACACTCACCACTGCAGGAGTGACCAACCAGACACTCACCACTGAAGGAGTGACCAACCAGACTCACCACTGCAGGTGTGACCAACCAGACACTCACCACTGCAGGAGTGACCAACCAGACTCACCACTTCAGGAGTGACCAACAGTCACTCACCACTGCAGGAGTGACCAACCAGACACTCACCACTGAAGGAGTGACCAACCAGACTCACCACTTCAGGAATGACCAACCAGACACTCACCACTGCAGGAGTGACCAACCAGACACTCACCACTGAAGGAGTGACCAACCAGACTCACCACTTCAGGAGTGACCAACCAGACACTCACCACTGCAGGAGTGACCAACCAGACTCACCACTTCAGGAGTGACCAACCAGACACTCACCACTGCAGGAGTGACCAACCAGACTCACCACTTCAGGAGTGACCAACCAGACACTCACCACTGCAGGAGTGACCAACCAGACACTCACCACTGCAGGAGTGACCAACCAGACACTCACCACTGAAGGAGTGACCAACCAGACACTCACCACTGCAGGAGTGACCAACCAGACACTCACCACTGCAGTAGTGACCAACCAGACACTCACCACTGAAGGAGTGACCAACCAGACACTCACCACTGAAGGAGTGACCAACCAGACACTCACCACTGAAGGAGTGACCAACCAGACACTCACCACTGAAGGAGTGACCAACCAGACACTCACCACTTAAGGATTGACCAACCAGACACTCACCACTGAAGGAGTGACCAACCACTCACCACTGCAGTAGTGACCAACCAGACACAGCTGCAGGAGTGACCAACCAGACACTCACCACTGCAGGAGTGACCAACAAGACACTCAACACTGAAGGAGTGACCAACCAGGCACTCACCACTGCAGGAGTGACCAACCAGACACTCACCACTGAAGGAGTGACCAACCAGACACTCACCACTGAAGGAGTGACCAACCAGACACTCACCACTGAAGGTGTGACCACCCAGACACTCACCACTGAAGGAGTGACCAACCAGACACTCACCACTGAAGGTGTGACCAACCAGACACTCACCACTGAAGGTGTGACCAACCAGACACTCACCACTGAAGGTGTGACCAACCAGACACTCACCACTGAAGGAGTGACCAACCAGACACTCACCACTGAAAGAGTGACCAACCAGACACTCACCACTGAAGGTGTGACCAACCAGACACCACTGAAGGAGTGACCAACCAGACACTCACCACTGAAGGTGTGACCAACCAGACACTCACCACTGAAGGTGTGACCAACCAGACACTCACCACTGAAGGAGTGACCACCAAGACACTCACCACTGAAGGTGTGACCAACCAGACACTCACCACTGAAGGTGTGACCAACCAGACACTCACCACTGAAGGTATGACCAACCAGACACTCACTACTGAAGGTGTGACCAACCAGACACTCAACACTGAAGGTGTGACCAACCAGACACTCAACACTGAAGGTGTGACCAACCAGACACTCACCACTGAAGGTGGGACCAACCAGACACTCAACACTGAAGGTGTGACCAACCAGACACTCAACACTGAAGTTGTGACCAACCAGACACTCACCACTGAAGGAGTGACCAACAAGACACTCAACACTGAAGGAGTGACCAACCAGACACTCAACACTGAAGGAGTGACCAACCAGACACTCAACACTGAAGGTGTGACCAACCAGACACTCAACACTGAAGTTGTGACCAACCAGACACTCAACACTGAAGGTGTGACCAACCAGACACTCACCACTGAAGGAGTGACCAACCAGACACTCACTACTGAAGGTGTGACCAACCAGACACTCACCACTGAAGGAGTGACCAACCAGACACTCAACACTGAAGGAGTGACCAACCAGACACTCACCACTGAAGGAGTGACCAACCAGACACTCACCACTGAAGGTGTGACCAACCAGACACTCACCACTGAAGGAGTGACCAACCAGACACTCAACACTGAAGGAGTGACCAACCAGACACTCACCACTGAAGGAGTGACCAACCAGACACTCAACACTGAAGGAGTGACCAACCAGACACTCACTACTAAAGGAGTGACCAACCAGACACTCACTGAAGGAGTGACCAACCAGACACTCACCACTGAAGGTGTGACCAACCAGACACTCACCACTGAAGGTGTGACCAACCAGACACTCACCACTGAAGGTGTGACCAACCAGACACTCACCACTGAAGGAGTGACCAACCAGACACTCACCACTGAAGGTGTGACCAACCAGACACTCACCACTGAAGGTGTGACCAACCAGACACTCACCACTGAAGGTGTGACCAACCAGACACTCACCACTGAAGGAGTGACCAACCAGACACTCACCACTGAAGAGTGACCAACCAGACACTCACCACTGAAGGTGTGACCAACAAGGACACCACTGAAGGAGTGACCAACCAGACACTCACCACTGAAGGTGTGACCAACCAGACACTCACCACTGAAGGTGTGACCAACCAGACACTCACCACTGAAGGAGTGACCACCAAGACACTCACCACTGAAGGTGTGACCAACCAGACACTCACCACTGAAGGTGTGACCAACCAGACACTCACCACTGAAGGTATGACCAACCAGACACTCACTACTGAAGGTGTGACCAACCAGACACTCAACACTGAAGGTGTGACCAACCAGACACTCAACACTGAAGGTGTGACCAACCAGACACTCACCACTGAAGGTGGGACCAACCAGACACTCAACACTGAAGGTGTGACCAACCAGACACTCAACACTGAAGTTGTGACCAACCAGACACTCACCACTGAAGGAGTGACCAACAAGACACTCAACACTGAAGGAGTGACCAACCAGACACTCAACACTGAAGGAGTGACCAACCAGACACTCAACACTGAAGGTGTGACCAACCAGACACTCAACACTGAAGTTGTGACCAACCAGACACTCAACACTGAAGGTGTGGCCAACCAGACACTCAACAGTGAAGGTGTGACCAACCATCAATAATGATTTGTATTAACAGAGCAGCCACAGCGTGAATTAAGGAGAGAAATATATACACTGAGTGGTGTGTCTATCTTCCAGTGTATATACACTGAGTGGTGTGTCTATCTTCCAGTGTATATACTGAGTGGTGTATGTATCTTCCAGTGTATATACTGAGTGGTGTGTGTATCTTCCAGTGTATATACACTGAGTGGTGTGTGTATCTTCCAGTGTATATACTGAGTGGTGTGTGTATCTTCCAGTGTATATACACTGAGTGTTGTGTATTTTTTCAGAGTATATACGTTGAGAGTTTAATTCTTATTTAAGGGATTAAAGTGTTCTTGAGTGGTGTTGAACAGGAAACATGCAGACTTACTGACCCCTGGTGTAGTAGATAAGATTTAAACCTAATAAAGCGTGCAGGTGCAGCACAGTGTCTTGTCCAGACAACCACTGATGAGACTGAGTCACAGTTCTCTCTGTTTTTACTATTATTAAAATTAGATACCTTAAATTTTGTAGCTTTTCCTGTCTATGTAAACTCTATCATAAATCTGTTTATTCTCTACAGAGTGATTATTCTGCAAATGCAATTGAAAAATTGAATCCAAAATTGAACAGCCTCGTATTATGAAGGTTTGTCATCGTGCTGTTCAGTGTTGGATGAACATTTTCAATCGCATTTACGAAAGATGGCAGTGTACAGAGTTGTTCTCCCTGACAGAGGGCGTGGCGCACCGCCTCATCTTCGACAAGAGTGTTCAGGTTAAACAAGTGAGCGTCGTCGAGGCCCACGGTATCCTCCTCCTCAGGGCTGATAAAGGTACTGATGCTGCATCTCATATATGCTGTTTCACCTCTGATCTAGGATCGTCTATGTATTAAATTTTATGGATTTCCTCCCTCGTGTAACTGAGGATTTTAAAGATCGTATTGTCTCACGCATTTTACAATACATTTCATAGTTATTTAAGGATGGGAATTTTCTATAAATACAAGTCATTTTCATTTAATATTATCTGATCGACATTAAATTCTTGTTAAAATGTCTACTAGTAGCACTTATCATTTGCATAACCTTGATTAAGCATTACTTTGGTGAAAAAAAATATTTATTACTCCAGTCATTTGTTAAAATTAATAGACGAGTAGATTCTTAGAGGAGGGTTGTGGTGGAGGTGTAAGCCAGTGGAAGGCCTCGGTCAGATGACCAAAAGCTGCAGTGGCGGGTCATCATATGACTATGACCCGCGCCAGGAAACAGTTGTCCTATTTTCTGATGAATTTTTACCTAACCTAACATAGGTTCCCTAATTGAAAAGAGGAACATTATCTTTTATTCATGTGTGTGTATAATTATCGATGGTTCTTTTCAGTTTACTTTATAAAAAGAGAAGTACCACGAACGCATGTAGTATCACGTACACAAGTACTATCAAAGTATCACGAACACAAGTACTATCAAAGTATCACGTACACAAGTACTATCAAAGTATCACGAACACAAGTACTATCAAAGGGTTGCAGTGCCAGGTGACTAAACACTGTCAAGGATTAATCAGTAACGAACACGGTACATACAGTAGAATAAGTTTTGGTTTAACATATATTCCCACCCCATGAATATATGTGCACAGATATATACAACCATGTACAGAGTTCAGGGACAAGTTAAACCTAATATTGAACAGGATGAGAACACTCGCTGTTACAGCTATAGGAGACCCTTAGAACACTCGCTGTTACAGCTATAGGAGACCCTTAGAACACTCGCTGTTACAGCTATAGGAGACCCTTAGAACACTCGCTGTTACAGCTATAGGAGACCCTTAGAACACTCGCTGTTACAGCTATAGGAGACCCTTAGAACACTCGCTGTTACAGCTATAGGAGACCCTTAGAACACTCGCTGTTACAGCTATAGGAGACCCATAGAACACTCGCTGTTACAGCTATAGGAGACCCTTAGAACACTCGCTGTTACAGCTATAGGAGACCCTTAGAACACTCGCTGTTACAGCTATAGGAGACCCATAGAACACTCGCTGTTACAGCTATAGGAGACCCATAGCTGTATTATGGTGTTAGCAAGCCAGAGGCAGGAGGGTGGTCTGGCAGTATGGGCCGCTGTTAATAGAAGCGAAATTACCTCACTTGACAGCCAAGTGAAAGTCAGACGACAGCCCAGGATAGTGCACCCAGGATGGTGCACCCAGGATGGTGCACCCAGGATGGTGCACCCAGGATGGTGCACCCAGGATGGTGCACCCAGGATGGTGCACCCAGGATGGTGCACCCAGGATGGTGCACCCAGGATGGTGCACTCATCCTGGCAAGTAACAACTAACTGTGCTCCTGGCTGCCTGGATTGACAGGCAGGATAGTGGCTTCCTGGTTTGTGTACTTCCAATACAGGACGAAACTTCTTTAACTGAGAGCTAAATGAGCTATTCGGGCCAGAAACACTTGGTTAACGGCACTCAACACAAAAATAAAACAAAAATAAAAATAAAACAATTATAAAACCAGTTTTTATAATTGAATATTTGTTGAAAAAAAAATCATTATAATTTATGCTCCAGTGACCCCTCAAGGGAGGTTCCTTGACGCTGGTGAGGGGCTCTTGATCTAGGGAATTGGATCTGTGCTTCGGTTCCCTGAATTGAGTCTGAATACCTTGCAACCCCCCCCACATGCGCTGTATAATCCTACAGGTTTAGCGCTCCCCCATGATTATAATAATAATAATAATATGACCAGAAGCTCCAGCTGCGGGTCATAATATGACTAAGACCCGCCTCAGGAAACACTTGTCCTGTTTCCTGGCCAACCTTACCAACCCACCAGTATCAACATGATGCTCTACATACGCTTATCTCTCAGATATAATACAAATGGAAGAAATCACAATAAACGCGTGATTGCAAAAATGCCTCACTGATAATAGGAAATAAAACCTGAGCGCTGTCATGTGGGTTACAAATATTACATCTTCCTCTGAAGATGTGTGTGTAATCATATGACACCGATCAGGTTTATTTCTTATTTACACTGTGGTATTTTTACATATAATAGAAATTAAAGATCCATGTTAATAGAGGACTAAAGACTGTATAAATAGCATTTATTAAAAAGAACGATCCAGAGAACTGCACTTGGAAGATGACACAGAATTATACTACATGATCTTTCCCCCGTGTATTGGATTTGAACGATTAGTTAGTTACCCCAGCAAGGCAGCCAGAAAACTTAAGAATGTCACCAGATGTCTATGGCATCTATAAAGTGTAGATGGAGAAGACAGTGGCAGTGGTAACTACCTGGGATGCGAGAGGAGATGAGGGGCGTTGCTAGACTGTAGTCACTGCTGGTGGTGGTATGGCTCTCACTCACACCTCTTACACTGTCTGAGTCAACCTCAATCTTCACTCACACCTCTTACACTGCCTGAGTCAACCTCAATCTTCACTCACACCTCTTACACTGTCTGAGTCAACCTCAACCTTCACTCACACCTCTTACAATGCCTGAGTCAACCTCAACCTTCACTCACACCTCTTACAATGCCTGAGTCAACCTCAACCTTCACTCACACCTCTTACACTGCCTGAGTCAACCTCAACCTTCACTCACACCTCTTACACTGCCTGAGTCAACCTCAACCTTCACTCACACCTCTTACACTGCCTGAGTCAACCTCAACCTTCACTCACACCTCTTACACTGCCTGAGTCAACCTCAACCTTCAAGTTTCTTAATCTGTCTCCTGTGTAGTTTCCAGTTTGCTTTTATGTTTCCACATGTTCTACGCCCCTCGTGTTTTACATTTCCAGGGTGTTTTTTCCCGCGTTTTTTTTCCTCACATGTTTTATATTTACCTCGTGTTTTATGTTTACCGCGTGTTTCACTTCTTTTTTCAGTTTCCCGCGCAATCTCTCTTTTTCCCGCGTGTTTTGCATTTCCCGCCAGTTGCGTCACTAACTGACACTCGTCAACAAACGTTCCCGCGTTTTTAAAGTGATTTTTGAAGGATGAAAGAGGGATTTACTCCTGGTCTACTGGATGTTGCTAGTGCGATGTGCCAGGATTACTGTGACGGCGGTGGGGATTTATTCAAGGGATTTTTGTTGTCACGCTTGACCGGGATTAACAACGGCTGGGAATGGATATTTTAGCAAGACGTCTTTATTTAGCAACATGTTCGCCATTTTTACTTACTGGGGAGGGAAGGGATTTTGTGTTATCGTTTTAGGAATCTGTGTTATCGTTTTAGGAATCTGTTATCGTTTTTAGGAATCTGTGTTATCGTTTTTAGGAATCTGTGTTATCGTTTTAGGAATCTGTGTTATCGTTTTAGGAATCTGTGTTATAGTTTTTAGGAATCTGTGTTATCGTTTTAGGAATCTGTGTTATCGTTGTTAGGAATCTGTGTTATCGTTTTTAGGAATCTGTGTTATCGTTTTTAGGAATCTGTGTTATCGTTTTTAGGAATCTGTGTTATCGTTTTTAGGAATCTGTGTTATCGTTTTTAGGAATCTGTGTTATCGTTTTTAGGAATCTGTGTTATCGTTTTTAGGAATCTGTGTTATCATTTTTAGGAATCTGTGTTATCGTTTTTAGGAATCTGTGTTATCGTTTTAGGAATCGGTGTTATCGTTTTTAGGAATCTGTGTTATAGTTTTTAGGAATCTGTGTTATCGTTTTAGGAATCTGTGTTATCGTTGTTAGGAATCTGTGTTATCGTTTTTAGGAATCTGTGTTATCGTTTTTAGGAATCTGTGTTATCGTTTTAGGAATCTGTGTTATCGTTTTAGGAATCTGTGTTATCGTTGTTAGGAATCTGTTATCGTTTTTAGGAATCTGTGTTATCGTTTTTAGGAATCTGTGTTATCGTTTTTAGGAATCTGTTATCGTTTTTAGGAATCTGTGTTATCGTTTTTAGGAATCTGTGTTATCGTTTTAGGAATCTGTGTTATCGTTTTAGGAATCTGTGTTATCGTTTTTAGGAATCTGTGTTATCGTTTTTAGGAATCTGTGTTATCGTTGTTAGGAATCTGTGTTATCGTTTTTAGGAATCTGTGTTATCGTTTTTAGGAATCTGTGTTATCATTTTTAGGAATCTGTGTTATCGTTTTTAGGAATCTGTGTTATCGTTTTTAGGAATCTGTGTTATCGTTTTTAGGAATCTGTGTTATCGTTTTTAGGAATCTGTGTTATCGTTTTTAGGAATCTGTGTTATCGTTTTAGGAATCTGTGTTATCGTATTTAGGAATCTGTGTTATAGTTTTTAGGAATCTGTGTTATCGTTTTAGGAATCTGTGTTATCGTTGTTAGGAATCTGTGTTATCGTTGTTAGGAATCTGTGTTATCGTTTTTAGGAATCTGTGTTATCGTTTTAGGAATCTGTGTTATCGTTTTAGGAATCTGTGTTATCGTTGTTAGGAATCTGTGTTATCGTTTTTAGGAATCTGTGTTATCGTTTTTAGGAATCTGTGTTATCGTTTTTAGGAATCTGTTATCGTTTTTAGGAATCTATTATCGTTTTTAGGAATCTGTGTTATCGTTTTAGGAATCTGTGTTATCGTTTTAGGAATCTGTGTTATCGTTTTTAGGAATCTGTGTTATCGTTTTTAGGAATCTGTGTTATCGTTTTTAGGAATCTGTGTTATCGTTTTTAGGAATCTGTTATCGTTTTTAGGAATCTGTGTTATCGTTTTTAGGAATCTGTGTTATCGTTTTTAGGAATCTGTGTTATCGTTTTTAGGAATCTGTGTTATCATTTTTAGGAATCTGTGTTATCGTTTTTAGGAATCTGTGTTATCGTTTTTAGGAATCTGTGTTATCGTTTTTAGGAATCTGTGTTATCGTTTTTAGGAATCTGTGTTATCGTTTTTAGGAATCTGTGTTATCGTTTTTAGGAATCTGTGTTATCGTTTTAGGAATCTGTGTTATCGTTTTTAGGAATCTGTGTTATAGTTTTTAGGAATCTGTGTTATCGTTTTAGGAATCTGTGTTATCGTTTTTAGGAATCTGTGTTATCGTTTTTAGGAATCTGTGTTATCGTTTTTAGGAATCTGTGTTATCGTTTTAGGAATCTGTGTTATCGTTTTAGGAATCTGTGTTATCGTTGTTAGGAATCTGTGTTATCGTTTTTAGGAATCTGTGTTATCGTTTTTAGGAATCTGTGTTATCGTTTTTAGGAATCTGTTATCGTTTTTAGGAATCTGTGTTATCGTTTTTAGGAATCTGTGTTATCGTTTTAGGAATCTGTGTTATCGTTTTAGGAATCTGTGTTATCGTTTTTAGGAATCTGTGTTATCGTTTTTAGGAATCTGTGTTATCGTTTTTAGGAATCTGTGTTATCGTTTTAGGAATCTGTGTTATCGTTTTTAGGATTTTGTATTATCGTTTTTAGGATTTTGTGTTATTATTTTAGGATGTTTTTGTTACTATTTTAGGATTTTGTTATAATTTTAGGATTTTATGATATCATTTTAGGATTGCAGTGAAGGTGAACACAGTGATTTTTTAAGGAAACTTAAATTGAATTTTTAGTTTGACAATTAGTTTACCTGTTAGGATGGTGGTAGCTATGATGGTGGTTGTATGGTGGTGATGGTGGTGGTAGTTATGATGATGGTTGTTTGGTGGTGATGGCGGTTGTATGGTGGAGGTGGGGATGGTAATGGTAGTAATGGTTATGAGTGTGCTGGTAACAGTGAAGGAGGGAAGGATGGTGTGTGGTAGTGATGGTAACAGTGAAGGAGGGAAGGATGGTGTATGGTAGTGATGGTTGCAGTGAAGGAGGGAAGGATGGTGTATGGTAGTGATGGTAACACAAATAACATACACCATCAACAATTCACATTACCTGCATGTATTTAAAAAAATAAACATTGAAATGTTAATATGAAATAAAACTTAACTAAAACTTCCCCGAGGTCCCCACAGGTACACAGTAAATAACATAAAAAAAACATTCTGAAAAAGATGAAGGCAGCTGTTCCACAGACAGCAGCGTGCCACAGCTGGCACAGAGCACGTGCAAGCAGGTGGCTGTGGTGCAGGTGTGTGGGAGTATTAGATCACTGACACTGATCTCAGACTGTAGAAAGAGGAACGTCAAACACTCACGTCGTGTCTAGCCTGAGTGTTCCGTCCTCCTGTAGCCACTAGACTACCTACTATGATAGTAGTGCTGGGTGATGATCATGGTTGTTATGGTAGCGTGTAGTGGTCATGATGTTTATGGTGTGGATGGTAATAGCTAAGTTATGGAATATTGGTGAGGTCCTCTGGACTTTACCCACAATCATCTCTTAAAATTATTTATTTTCCTATATACATAATGTTGTTTTAATCTTTCTATTCTGATACTCTAACACTGATCCTCTGCCTCAGTAACACTGATCCTCCTGCCTCAGTAACACTGATCCTCCTGCCTCAGTAACACTGATCCTCCTGCCTCAGTAACACTGATCCTCCTGCCTCAGTAACACTGATCCTCCTGCCTCAGTAACACTGATCCTCCTGCCTCAGTAACACTGATCCTCCTGCCTCGGTAACACTGATCTCCTGCCTCAAACACTGATCCTCCTGCCTCAGTAACACTGATCCTCCTGCCTGAACACTATCCTCCTGCCTCGGAACACTGATCCTCCTGCCTCAAGCCTAACACTGATCCTCCTGCCTCAGTAACACTGATCCTCCTCTCGGAACACTGATCCTCCTGCCTCAGTAACACTGATCCTCCTGCCATCAAGTGGAACACTGATCCTCCTGCCTCAGTAACACTGACTCCTGCCTCAGAACTGATCACCAACAGGTCTGCCACCTGGGAACATGATCTCCGTGTTCCCGGAAGCCTCGTCTGACTCTCGGAGAGGGGATGAGGAGCGCATCAAGGGCAAGGTTGACCTCAAGGATCACCGTCTGGAGAAGACCAAAGGCTGCCACCTGTACGCTATCTCCCGGCCCGGAGGCTCGCACCTCAGAATGGTACGTCATCCTGCACTCACCCCCATCCTGTGACCAGCCTCTCGGGAAGACTCCCTGGGCTTGTAGGACTCACGATATCCTGTGGAAGGATCTGTTAAATGGTCACTATTTTCTCTGAAAGGGAGTCTACATTCTCTTACAGTAGTTTAGAGACTTTACTGGAAGAGTGTTACATCTACTGAGGGAGTGTTACATCTACTGAGGGAGTGTTACATCTACTGAGGGAGTGTTACACTACTGAGAGAGTGTTACACTACTGAGAGTGTGTTACACTACTGAGAGAGTGTTACACTACTGAGAGTGTGTTACACTACTGAGAGAGTGTTACACTACTGAGAGAGTGTTACACTACTGAGAGAGTGTTACACTACTGAGAGAGTGTTACACTACTGAGAGAGTGTGTTACACTACTGAGAGAGTGTTACACTACTGAGAGAGTGTGTTACACTACTGAGAGAGTGTTACACTACTGAGAGAGTGTTTCACTACTGAGAGACTGTTACACTACTGAGAGAGTGTTACACTACTGAGAGAGTGTTACACTACTGAGAGAGTGTTACACTACTGAGAGAGAGTGTTACACTACTGAGAGAGTGTTACACTACTGAGAGAGTGTTACACTACTGAGAGTGTTACACTACTGAGAGAGTGTTACACTACTGAGAGAGTGTTACACTACTGAGAGAGTGTTACACTACTGAGAGAGTGTTACACTACTGAGAGAGTGTTACACTACTGAGAGAGTGTTACACTACTGAGAGAGTGTTACACTACTGAGAGTGTGTTACACTACTGAGAGAGTGTTACACTACTGAGAGTGTGTGTTACACTACTGAGAGAGTGTTACACTACTGAGAGAGTGTTACACTACTGAGAGAGTGTTACACTACTGAGAGAGTGTTACACTACTGAGAGAGTGTTACACTACTGAGAGAGTGTGTTACACTACTGAGAGAGTGTGTTACACTACTGAGAGAGTGTTACGCTACTGAGAGTGTGTTACACTACTGAGAGTGTGTTACACTACTGAGAGAGTGTTACACTACTGAGAGAGTGTTACACTACTGAGAGAGAGTGTTACACTACTGAGAGAGTGTTACACTACTGAGAGAGTTACACTACTAAGAGAGTGTTACACTACTGAGAGAGTGTTACACTACTGAGAGAGTGTTACACTACTGAGAGTGTGTGTTACACTACTGAGAGAGTGTGTTACACTACTGAGAGTGTTACACTACTGAGAGTGTGTTACACTACTGAGAGTGTGTTACATACTGAGAGAGTGTTACACTACTGAGAGAGTGTTACACTACTGAGAGAGAGTGTTACACTACTGAGAGAGTGTTACACTACTGAGAGAGTTACACTACTAAGAGAGTGTTACACTACTGAGAGAGTGTTACACTACTGAGAGAGTGTTACTCTACTGAGAGAGTGTGTTACACTACTGAGAGAGTGTTACACTACTGAGAGTGTGTTACACTATTGAGAGAGTGTTACACTGAGAGAGTGTTACACTACTGAGAGTGTTACACTACTGAGAGAGTGTTACACTACTGAGAGTGTGTTACACTACTGAGAGAGTGTTACACTACTGAGAGAGTGTTACACTACTGTGAGAGTGTGTTACACTACTGATAGAGTGTGTTACACTACTGAGAGAGTGTTACACTACTGAGAGAGTGTTACACTACTGAGAGTGTGTTACACTACTGAGAGAGTGTTACACTACTGAGAGTGTGTTACACTACTGAGAGAGTGTTACACTACTGTGAGAGTGTGTTACACTACTGAGAGAGAGTGTTACACTACTGAGAGTGTGTTACACTACTGAGAGTGTGTTACACTACTGAGAGAGTGTTACACTACTGAGAGAGTGTTACACTACTGTGAGAGTGTGTTACACTACTGAGAGAGTGTTACACTACTGAGAGTGTGTTACACTACTGAGAGTGTGTTACACTACTGAGAGTGTTACACTACTGAGAGTGTTACACTACTGTGAGTGTGTTACACTACTGTGGAGTGTGTTCACTACTGGAGAGTGTTACACTACTGAGAGTTGTGTTACACTACTGAGAGAGTGTTACACTACTGAGAGAGTGTTACACTACTGAGAGAGTGTTACACTACTGAGAGAGTGTTACACTACTGAGAGGTGTTACACTACTGGAGAGTGTGTTACTACTGAGAGGTTGTTACACTACTGAGAGATGTTACACTACTGAGAGTGTTACACTACTGAGAGTGTTACACTACTGAGAGAGTGTTACACTACTGAGAGTGTGTTACTACTGAGAGAGTGTTACACTACTGAGAAGTGTTAACTACTGAGAGAGTGTGTTACACTACTGAGAGAGTGTGTTACACTACTGAGAGAGTGTTACACTACTGAGAGTGTGTTACACTACTGAGAGTGTGTTACACTACTGAGAGAGTGTTACACTACTGAGAGAGTGTTACACTACTGTGAGAGAGTGTTACACTACTGAGAGAGAGTGTTACACTACTGAGAGAGAGTGTTACACTACTGAGAGAGAGTGTTACACTACTGAGAGAGTGTTACACTACTGTGAGAGTGTGTTACACTACTGAGAGAGAGTGTTACACTACTGAGAGAGTTACACCTAATTTTATTGTGTGATTTTTTTTTTTGTTTCTTGGTGTATTATCAAACATGTCTTGTTAAATGTGTGTGTGTGTGTGTAATCACCTATTTTTGGTTGCAGGGGTCTATTCATAGCTCCTGGCCCCGCCTCTTCGCAGGTCATTACAAGGCCCCTGTTCTAAGAGCTTTTATATCGTGTGTGTGTGTGTGTGTGTGTGTGTACTCACCTAATTGTACTCACCTAATTGTGGTTGCAGGGGTCGAGACTCAGCTCCTGGCCCCGCCTCTTCGCTGTCTGCTACTGGGTCTCTGCTCTCCCTGCTCCATGAGCTTTATCATACCTTGTCTTAAAACTATGTATGGTTCCTGCCTCCACTATATCATTCTCTAGTCCATTCCACTTCCTGCTACTCTGTGGCTGAAGAAATGTTCCTGACATCCCTTGACTCATCTGAGTCTTCAGCTTCCAGTTGTGTCCCCTTGTTTCTGTGTTCCTCTCTGAAACAACCTGTCACTATCTACCTTGTCAATTCCCGCAGTATTTTGTATGTCGTTATCATGTCTCCTCTGACCCTGTGTGTGTGTGTGTGTGTGTGTGTGTGTGTGTGTGTGTGTGTGTGTGTGTGTGTGTGTGTGATGTTTCTTACAGTTGAATACTGCTGAAAAAAATGTCTCCGGATATATTTTTAATCCTTAATTTAAAACTGACATTCTTCCTTATAATTTACATTTTAACGTAGATATTTTAAATTGTACAAACTTTAAACGTTACTTAAATTAACTTGATTGAATTAGAGCCTTAACTTAGATGGTGTACTGTTGTGATGCATTACAACCTGCATGGTATATTACTTTGATTCATTATAATCTGGATGGTATACCACTGTGACTAATATAATCTGGATGGTATACTACTGAGACTATTATAATCGCCATCATATAAGTCTTCTACCAACATATAAATTGCTAATACATAAATATAACATTCTTAATTTCATAATTCTGTTTACCTCTGCATGACCTCATAAGAACCTGACAACTATTTTACAACACACTTATTGAACTCCGTGTGATGACCTCACCTCGTCTCTCATAACAGATGACCCCGTGTTACCCCACACTAGGCTCTAGTGGAACCCTCGTGACACCGTTCCACAGTGTCTGACCCCTGCTTCTCGACGCTTGACTTCATATGACCCCTGTTCCACGTCCCCTTGAGCCTCTTTATCCCTGCTTAGACCCCGTTCCACGTCTTCTGATCCCGTTCCACGTCTCCTGATCCCGTTCCACGTCTCTTGACCCCGTTCCACGTCTCTTGACCCCGTTCCACGTCTCCTGACCCCGTTCCACGTCTCCTGATCCCGTTCCCCGTCTTCTGACCCCGTTCCACGTCTCCTGACCCCGTTCCACGTCTCCTGACCCCGTTCCCCGTCTCCTGATCCCGTTCCACGTCTCCTGACCCCGTTCCACGTCTCCTGACCCCGTTCCACGTCTCCTGACCCCGTTCCCCGTCTCCTGATCCCGTTCCACGTCTCCTGACCCCGTTCCACGTCTCCTGACCCCGTTCCACGTCTCCTGACCCCGTTCCACGTCTCCTGACCCCGTTCCCCGTCTCCTGATCCCGTTCCACGTCTCCTGACCCCGTTCCACGTCTCCTGACCCCGTTCCACGTCTCCTGACCCCGTTCCCCGTCTCCTGATCCCGTTCCACGTCTTCTGACCCCGTTCCACGTCTCCTGACCCCGTTCCACGTCTCCTGACCCCGTTCCCCGTCTCCTGATCCCGTTCCACGTCTCCTGACCCCGTTCCACGTCTCCTGATCCCGTTCCCCGTCTCATGATCCCGTTCCACGTCTCCTGATCCCGTTCAGCTTGGCATGACTCTTTTTGACCAGTGTTCATGTTGCAGGTGGTGGCGGTGGGACGGAAGCTGTTGATATTACAATGGCGTCACTCTGCAGCATGGACAGCGTGGTGTCCAGCCTCAGACACAGACACTGTCGAAGGGTTCCAGTTTATCAGAGTGAGTTGTAGTGGAGCCAACAACAAATCTTAGGGCTTTTCCTTGTGTTTTCTTTGTTTTCAGGTCTGTCGATGATTTTGACTCCGTTGCTGGACTTAACCTACTGATGCTGCCATAAATATTCTGAGACAAGTTCACCGATAACCATTACCTCGCCAGGATTTCCTCAGTCTAGTGGATGTCTATGTCAATATTAATTTCTTCAAATAACAGGATAACCTCTATAAACAAAGCTTGAGGGTGAACATGGGCAACCCCCTCAGTGCTGTGCTCACCAACCTCTTCATGGAGAAGCTGAAGACCGAGAAATTCAGCACCCTTATCCTCAACACATAACCCCTGTGGTTTAGCGCTTCTTTTGATAATAATAATAATAATGATAATAATAATAATAATAATAATAATAATAATAATAATAATAATAATAATAATAATAATAATAATAATAATAATAATAATAAGATCCTCAACACCATTACCTGGCTAAGTGGCTTGCGCACTGGCCTGGAGTTTTACGACTCACTCGCCATGGGTTCAAACTCCACCCGTTCTGTGGTACGTTGACGGTATCCTGGTGTTCTATCCCAGATGTCTTACTATCCAGACCCTCAATACAATCAACGCTGTCCAGCCATTTATATATTTCACGCTGACACGAGAAAAAGATGGCAGAATTCTTTCTATAATTATGTAAATGCTACTGTGCCTCTCATTTCTTACATTCTTGCTTCTACTACTGAGTCCCGTTTCTTCTCTCGTCTTCAAGATTTTTCTGCGCCTTATCTTTGGCATTATATAAGTGTCCATTCTCATCACATTGTTTCAAACTGAGGGACTGACCATCTCAAAACTATTACTTCGAGAGTGATGGACTGATTTCATCATATTTGATGTAGAAAGACACGTAACTAAACACTAGCACATGTTTATTAGAAAACATTTCGGTCCTGGGACCTTGATCACTTCTAATACACAAAGGTTGAATATGTATATGTATATGAAGGCAGAAAGTTGGGTGTGTCACAATGACCTGAAAAATGCAAGTGAGACTTATTTTAGATGAGGTCAGGCAGACAATGAGGTCACATGATTCCCGTGTTGTGAGGTAGGTTGGGCTTCGCCTGGTGAGTATCATGTATACCAGTGTTGCTGAAGTTTTGTAGCGCTCAGTATCATGTTCTATATTATGTTCAGTGACTGCGATTAGCGAGGCTTCCAGACATCGTCGGCGTCTAAGATCATGCTCAGTGGGGATGAGTTGAGCCTCATTCCAGCTCATCAAATGTTCCGTGGAGGACACTGGCGTACTTTAAGTCGTCCCTGGTGCTGGCGTTTCGATGTTTGTTCCAGCAGACTAACAGATTTCTACCTGTTTTCCCTACATATTTTTTGGAACAGTATCTACAGGGGATGGTGTAGACGCCTATTCTGGAAGTTATAGGTGTGAGATTTTGCTTCATAGTGAGGTCCTTCATTGATATATTCTCATTGGAAATACTGATTTTGCTTCTGGTAAGTATCTGGCGGGTGTTGCTGTCAACATCACCACACGAGAGCACTATGAACTGCTTAGAATAATGTTTTAAGAAACAGTTAGAATCAGGCTTAACTCATCCTCTCGTTAGTTTAATAGTTTAATATCTTTATTATGCACCCCATACCCATCCTGTGGGCGGTAGTCAAAAGATTACAGAGGTACATAATGGGTTCAGGGACTGGGCCCCAAAGTTTTGATAGCTGAACAAGTTACAAAGGCAATGAACCATTCACCCGGCCACATCTGGTCAAAATTATAATGAGTTAATAATGCAAATATTAATTAGGCCACACACACAGTGGTAATGCTTTATTTACAGTGAGCAAAGTCAGGGTATTTTTCCAGAATGGTCTGTAATATACCACTGTGGATAAAACACTTTGACATATCTTGAACATTTCTGAGTGAGTTGTCTCTGAATTCATTCATTTTATCGCACTCCAGTACATAATGACGCAGGGTGTGACAATAGTCCGTCTGGCAGAGTTTACATTTCGTTGGGTCTACATCTGGTGGTGGTGATTTAACCTGCCAAAGATACTTATAACCCAGGCGGAGGCGACATCCAAGAGTTGCTGATTTTGTGGTTCCTCCTGCATGATAGAATGATGATAGATGGACTGACTGGTGTCAGTCTCCCTCAGTCTTAAGTCAGTAAAGTTCAGCTGAAGTTCTTTTTATATTATCCTCACGGAACAAGATCTTAGATGCCGAAGATCTCTAGAATCCTCGCTAATCGCCGTCACCGACACCGTAGAAGATAATACTGGCAGCTACAAAATCTGGTATATATGATACTCAGCCAGGCAAAGCCCAACCTACTTCACAACACAGGAATCACGTGACCTAGACAGATATCCCCAGTCAAGACTAGACAGATATCCCTAGTCAAGACTAGACAGATATCCCCTTTCAGACTAGACAGATATACCCAGTCAAGACAAGACAGATATCCCCAGCCAAGACTAGATAGATATTCCCAGCCAAGACTAGACAGATATACATAGTCAAGACTAGACAGATATCCTCAGTCAAGACTAGACAGATATCCCCAGTCAAGACTAGACAGATATCCCCTGTCAGACTAGACAGATATCCCTAGTCAAGACTAGACAGATATACCCAGTCAAGACTAGACAGATATCCTCAGTCAAGACTAGACAGATATCCCCAGTCAAGACTAGACAGATATCCCCAGTCAAGACTAGACAGATATCCCCTGTCAGACTAGACAGATATCCCCAGTCAAGACTAGACAGATATCCCCTGTCAGACTAGACAGATATCCCTAGTCAAGACTAGACAGATATCCCCAGTCAAGACTAGACAGATATCCCCTGTCAGACTAGACAGATATCCCTAGTCAAGACTAGACAGATATCCTCAGTCAAGACTAGACAGATATCCCCAGTCAAGACTAGACAGATATCCCCTGTCAGACTAGACAGATATCCCCAGTCAAGACTAGACAGATATTCCCTGTCAGACTAGACAGATATCCCTAGTCAAGACTAGACAGATATCCCCAGTCAAGACTAGACAGATATCCCCAGTCAAGACTAGACAGATATCCCCAGTCAAGACTAGACAGATATCCCCAGTCAAGACTAGACAGATATCCCCGGTCAAGACTAGACAGATATCCCCAGTCAAGACTAGACAGATATCCCCAGTCAAGACTAGACAGATATCCCCTGTCAAGACTAGACAGATATCCCCGGTCAAGACTAGGCAGATATCCCCGGTCAAGACTAGACAGATATCCCCAGTCAAGACTAGACAGATATCCCCAGTCAAGACTAGACAGATATCCCCAGTCAAGACTAGACAGATATCCCCAGTCAAGACTAGACAGATATCCCCGGTCAAGACTAGACAGATATCCCCGGTCAAGACTAGGCAGATATCCCCGGTCAAGACTAGACAGATATCCCCAGTCAAGACTAGACAGATATCCCCAGTCAAGACTAGACAGATATCCCCAGTCAAGACTAGACAGATATCCCCAGTCAAGACTAGACAGATATCCCCAGTCAAGACTAGACAGATATCCCCAGTCAAGACTAGACAGATATCCCCAGTCAAGACTAGACAGATATCCCCAGTCAAGACTAGACAGGTGTTCCGTAAGTCCATTATAATCGGCATAACGAAAATCAGGGACTTTTACTGTATTATCCATCAGTGACGACAGAACACCATCACTGACACAAGAACACTGGCGCAAGAACACCACCACCGACACCAGAACACCACCACTGACACCAGAACACCACTGGCGCCAGAACACCACCACTGTCGCCAGAACACCACCACTGGCGCCAGAACACCACCACTGACACCAGAACACCACCACTGGCGCCAGGACACCACCACTGACACCAGAACACCACCACTGGCGCCAGAACACCACCACTGGCGCCAGAACACCACCACTGGCGCCAGAACACCACCACTGGCGCCAGAACACCACCACTGGCGCCAGAACACCACCACTTCATCTGTTATAATCAACCATCAGAATTTTTATACCTTGTACAATCTATAGTTTTGGAATCAGTGTTCCTTTTTTTTTTATCAGAGTCGAATTATTACAGCGTTCGCATTTTTTGATGTGGAAAACATTTCTCGCCCAGAATTCCGGCATATTATTTTGTTATGGATTGTGACTGTTTGAAATTAAATTAATATGCATTTTTTCCCCTATCTCTGCCCCCCACCTCCAACACCCCAAAAAATTCTGATACAAGTTTAGCCGTTCTCCAAGGTCAAATAATAATAATAATAATAGTATTAATAATAATATAATAATAGTAGTATTAATAATAATAATAGTATTAATAATAATAATAATAACAATAATAATAATAATAATAATGATAGTGAGTTTGCTCTCCTCACACTGAAGAAGCTTTGTGTATTTGTCACAACAGGAAGTGTGTGTGTCTGAGACTCCAGTATCATCACTCACTTAAGTTTGTCACTACATTAGATGTCTGTACTCACCTGTTTGTGGTTGCAGGGGTCGATTCATAGCTCCTGGCCCCGCCTCTTCACTGATTGCTACTAGGTTCTCTCTCTCCCTGCTCTATGAGCTTTTTCAAACCTCGTCTTAAAACTATGTATGGTTCCTGCCTCCACTACGTCACTTTCTAGGCTATTCCACTTCCTGACAACTCTATGACTGAAGAAATACTTCCTAACATCCCTTTGACTCATAGGAGTCTTCAACTTCCAATTGTGACCCCTTGTTTCTGTGTCCCCTCTCTGGAACATCCTGTCTCTGTCCACCTTAACTATTCCTCGCAGTATTTTATATGTCGTTATCATGTCTCCCCTAACCCTCCTGTCCTCTAGTGTCGTCAGGCCGATTTCCCTTAACCTTTCTTCGTAGGACAATCCCCTTAGCTCTGGGACTAGTCTTGTTGCAAACCTTTGCACTTTCTCTAATTTTTTGACGTGCTTGACCAGGTGTGGGTTCCAAACTGGTGCTGCATACTCCAGTATGGGCCTGACGTATATGGTGTACAGAGTTTTGAACGATTCCTTAGTGAGGTATTGGAATGCTATTCTTAGGTTTGCCAGCCGCCCGTATGCTGCAGCAGTTATCTGATTGATGTGTGCCTCAGGAGATGTGCTCGGTATTATACTCACCCCAAGATCTTTTTCCTTGAGTGAGGTTTGCAGTCTTTGGCCACCTAGCCTATACTCTGTGTGTGTGTGTGTGTGTGTGTGTGTGTGTGTGTGTGTGTGTGTGTGTGTGTATGTGTGTATGTGTGTGTGTGTGTGTGTGTGTGTGTCTCCAGCCATCATCACTAACTTATGTTTGTCACTACAGGAGGTGTGTGTGTCTGAGGCTCCAACCATTATCACACTGGTCGACTCACCGCTCGTCTCCTCTGCTGGCGGACTCACCGATAACAAGATCTGTATTGGTAAGTCGAGGTGGCTGGCTCTCTCAAAATTCTTTCCTCTCCCTTTCCCTCTTCCATTTCGTTGATTCCCTCTTGCTTTTTGCTCTCATGTCTTTCATTCCGTCCTTTATTTCTATCCTACTTCGTTTCTATCGTCAATTTCATCCCTATCGACGTCCTGCATCGGTTTTCCTCCTTCCTCGTCCTCTTCTTCCCTTTCCTCTTCCCGATCTCTAATTCTTCCTCTCTGGGGAAATAAGTTGTATATATAATTTATATTTATAATTTCATTTAAGCCAGATTTTTGTTGTTATAAAATATCATCCAGAGATAAGTCATCAGTACTCACACTCATCAATAGTAAATAATACTTATTATTTACACACTGATTCAGTCAACTAAAATACTGCTTACATTAATGACCGTATGTATGTATGTATGTATGTATGTATGTATGTATGTATGTATGTATGTATGTATGTATGTATGTATGTATGTATGTATGTGTGTATCTACCTACTTACCTGGAGTCTACCTGGAGGGTCTTCCGGGGATCAACGCCCCTGCGGCCAGGTCCACGACCAGGCCTCCCGATGGATCAGGGCCTGATCAACGAGGCTGTTGCTGCTGGCCGCACGCAGTCCAGCATATGAACCACAGCCCTGATCCGTCACCGACTTTAGGTATCTGTCCAGCTCCCTCTTGAAGACAACCAGGGGTCTACTGGTAATGCCCCTTATGGCTGGTGGGAGGCTGTTGAACAGTCTTGGGCCCCCGGACACTTATTGCGTTTTCTTAGTGTACCAGTGGCGCCCCTACTTTTCACTGGGGATACGTTGCATCGCCTGCCAAGTCTTTTGCTTTCGTAGGGAATGATTTCTGTGTGTATATTGGGAACCAGTCCCTCCAGAATCTTCCAGGTGTAGATTATGTTATATATCTCTCTCGCCTGCTATCCAGTGAGTACAAGTCAAGTGCTTCCAGGCGTTCCCAGTAGTTTAGGTGTTTGATGGAACTGATACGTGCAGTAAGTAAAGGTTCTCTGTACATTCTCTAGATCTGCAATTTCACCTGCCTTGAATGGGGATGTTAATGTACAGCAGTATTCCAGCCTAAAGAGAACAAGTGATTTAAAAAGGATCATCATTGGCTTGGCATCTCTTGTCTTGAATGTTCTCATTATCCATCCTATCAGTTTCCTCGCAGATGTGATAGTGGCATTGTTGTGGTCCTTGAAGGTGAGGTCTTCGGACATTACCACTCCCAAGTCCTTCACATTACTTTTCCGCTCTTTTGTGTGATTAGAGTTTGTAGTATACTCAGTCCTAGCTATTATTTCCTCCAGTTTTCCATAACGGAGTAGTTGGAATTTGTCTTCATTGAACATCATATTGTTCTCCGTTGCCAATTGGAAAACTTGGTTTATATCTTCTTGGAGATTTGCCGTGTCCTCAATGGATGACACTCTCATGCAGATCCTAGTATCGTCTACAAAGGATGATATAATGCTATGGTTTACATCTCTGTCTGTCTTGTGGGACAGAGCTCTTCACTATGGCAGCATCCGATTTAACTGTTTACCACTACTCGACTGGTTAGAAAGATGAAGATCCATCTGCCTACTTTGTCAGTTATTCCTTTATCACGCATTTTGTGTGCTATCACACCATGGTCGCACTTGTCAAAGGCTTTTGCAAAATCTGTGTATACTACATGCCCAGACTTTGTGTGTGTGTGTGTGTGTGTGTGTGTGTGTGTGTACTCACCTAATTGTACTCACCTAATTGTGGTTGCAGGGGTCGAGACTCAGCTCCTGGCCCCTGTGTAAGTGTGTGTGTGTGTAAGTGTGTGTGTGTAAGTGTGTGTGTGTAAGTCGCAAAGTGTAATGGGACAGTGAATCCGAAAAAGGAACTTTCATGGAGACAATTTACATTGTAGGAGAGAATATCAAGTGAGGGTCAGTTGATGGTGTTAATTATTGTGAGAAGGAGCATGACTGGAGTTGTATAGAGAGCTGACCTGTGTCTTGTGAAGACCTGTCTAGTGGAAACTCAGTGAGGTGACCTGTGTCTTGTGAAAACCTATCTAATGGAAATTCAGTGAGGTGACCTATGTCTTGTGAAAACCTGTCTAATGGAAACTCAAGTGATGGAGAAGAAAAATAATAAACTCAAGATTAAAAGATGTGAAAAAGCTGTGTAAACTATTGACTCATTGGCCGTGGTCTGTGATCAACACAGAACATCCAATGCAGCAACAACCCAGGAGGACAGTAAGGAGTATCCAGAGGAATGACAGTTGTAAGCACACTCTTGTAGGTGGAGACTTAGGTGAGGTACATGGATCGTAAATAGTGTGACAGGTAGAACACGAATAAGACGAGGATGGAGGATTTTGTGGACAGGATGAGTAGTATCCTGCCATGAAATGGGAATGAACTGTGACTGTATGATGGAGGTAACGTTGATATAAAGATTCGAAGCGAGGAATCGCTGAAAAAAGTTCATGGCAGTTGTTTATATTGTTCAGGGAAGGAGCGGTACACCTTTAACATATGGCATTCTGTCTCGAATGGCTCTCCAGGGCCATTGGCGTTAATTGCCGCCTCGGAAAGCGCTGTAAGGAGGCAAAGATGAACCTTATTGACAAATGGGATATCTTTCTCAATAAAAAGGTGTCATGTGTATAAGGGATGGAATACACTTTCATGACTGGGAGTGAAAGGTTTAGCTAGTTCAGTGGAGATTTATACTAGTCTGGGGATTTATGCTGGTTTACAACACAGTAGTTGTCTGGGAAACTTCAGTAACTTAGAAACTGTGAACTAGATACACGCCCAGACTTTGTGAAATTAACATGAACGGATGGTTAAGCGGCGGCATTGTGCTGCTGGAAGTGGTAACAATGACAAACTTTCAGAGTATAGTCAAGAAAACTGTGTTGGTAATGATGAGAATACCGTAATTGATAGAAAGATGAAGAATAGAGAGAAGGCAGAAAAGAAAAACTTTATCTGGGTTTATTATCCAAATAACTGTAGTACTCGTAATATGATAAACAAGCTAAGATTAACTATATGTACAGTAAATATAAACATAGAGTCGGGACATTCTTAAAGAGTTCCACGTAGAAGGACTTAAATTATTCCATACTGATGGAAACAACAAAAATAGGGCGAGTGACGATATGTCACAGAAAACTTAGTTTGTTGCAACAAAAATGTTGCAAGTCTGGGGAAACTGACACTGAATCTGTATATACTTGCATTTTACTGAAGGAAAGAAAATCTGATCTTTGATGTGCAGTATCGACCTTAGAAAGCGTCCAAGGAAGACTTCTTTGGTAGGAAATTGGTAGAACTTAAGAGTATGAAAACCTAGTACTCCTAAGAGGTTCTAATTTATGCCAAATTGACTGGAATTACTTGACTGGAAGTTTAATCATACTATATCCTTGAGGTAGTACCTGGAGTCTACCTGGAGGGTATTACGTGGATCAACGCCCCCACGGCCCGGTCCATGACCAGACCTCCTGGTGAATCAGGGCCTGATCAACTAGGCTGTTACTGCTGGCCGCACGTAGTCCAACGTACAAACCACAGCCCTTCTGATCTGGCACTGACTTTAGGTATCTGTCCAGCTCCCTTTTGAAGGCAGCCAGGGGTCTATTGGTAATTCCCCTGATGACTGGTGGGAGGCTGTTGAACAGTCTTGGGCCCCGGACACTTGTTGTGTTTTCTCTTAGTGTACCAGTGGCGCCCTTACTTTTCACTGGTGACAAATCCAATAAGGAAACTACGGTACGGGTTGGGTTAGAACCCATGGCAAGTGAATCGTAAAACTGCAGGCCACTTCTAACCCCACGCGTACTCTGGTTGGTTTCCAATCGTATTATTACGATTTCATGAGTCGACAAGAGGAAATAATCTGCTTGATTTGGTTCCGTCAACCTGGGTGACTCTTATAAATGACCTGGAGATCACGGAGGAGCTTGGCACAAGCGATCACAAATCTGTCACATTTAACACTGCCTTAAAGGAATTATAATAAGAATAATTCAGAAAAGGTCCCAGATTTCCGCTCTGCAGATCACATTGGACTTAGAAGACACCTGTTCTGTGTTGGCTAAAGTAACGAAGAGATATTCCAGTATAATTTTTTCTAGATACTATAGAAGCTGCTCAAAGAACATATATCCCCCTAAACAGGAATAAAAACAAATAAAAATTATATGAAATTGATGAATACGAGGCTCCATCTTTTGTGAAGGAAAATGGAATTTATAGGCGTACCAACAGAGGAAAATATCAACTTATAAACCAATATGTTCTTATTAAAACATGAGAGATTAGAAATGAAGTAGAGTTAAATTAGTTTATAAAATTAAATTTGCAAAGGAATCAAGTATAAATCTGAAACCAGCGAGTTTGGAAAATTCAGCTGAATTAGCAGAATGATTTTTTTTATGTAAATCAACAAAAATCAATCTGACCATAACAGAAAATATATCTCATTGATTTTGAGTAATATTAAATAAATTTAAAATGATCTATGTTATACATTACAGAATTTAAATAAAAATAACGCTAGTCTAAGTTAGGTTAGGTGAGATTCTAAGTTGTTTGATAAAAAAAAAACATTTTATATCACTGCCAATGAAAAAATATTAATCAGTCTGTAAAAAAAATCTGGAAAATATTAATTTTTAAGGGAGTCATTTGAATTGTAATATCTGCACACGTCTGGTAAGAGAGCTATTGAACGAGTGATGGTGAATGTTTTTTTTTTCACTTGTTTAAGTGCTCTGGTGTGGGAGTGGTCTTAACATCACCAGCTTGGAGTGATAATGTTCAATACTCCGTCAGGTTTCAAGCATCACTGGGACCTGGTGAGCGAGAGGACAGGAGAAGTCACCAGACTGCACCATGTGGAAGCCTCCAAGGTCAACCTCGTAGCCGCCCTCGACATTTACGAGGACGACGAGGCCGAACTTCTCCTCTGCTACAACAGTAAGTTCGTCCTCGAGGCAGTATGGGTCCTTCTTAAGACAATCTGTAAGTTTAACAATGGTATGCAATGGAGACAAGTTGATAAGTAAGACACGTGTGCAACGAGTTACATGTCTTTATTCTGAAACGTTTGTCCTACACAGTCGGCTTCTTCAGTCGAATACAGAGGAGGCAGCAGAAGCAGTGGGGATATAAAGACAATGTAATCATTCCCTTGAAGACGTAGTTTTGAAGTGGTCAGTCCCTCAGCCTGGAGGAGAGTTCTGCTTCATAGTCTGGAACAATGGGAAGTTGAAGCAACAGCATGGAGAAATACTGTCAAGGTGAGGCGGAGACAATCCTGAAAACGACAGAAGAGACTGAGCCCACTGAAGAAGCCTACTGTATAGGCCAAACATTTCCAAATAAAAATATCTAACTGTTGGACATGTCTTGTTAAGACATTGTGGTTTGTTTCCGAGGCGCTGCGGATGTCTCAGAGGAAATGGTGGACTTTCTCGAAGATCCATTTTCTTAGGAGCTCTGCGTTCAAGGTTCAGCATCGTGGAACACTGCTGGTTCATTCATCCATACACTAGTTTTCAGTTACGTTATGCTGTCTATTGATCATTTTATTAACACAGGTGGTAGTTCGTTGCACCTGATCGTAAGTAAATCAGCAAGTTCTCAACTAGGCAGCGCAGTGGAAAGACAAACCAGTAGAAATCAATTTCTTAATCAGCGTATTCCTTCGCCACAAAATATTTATATATCGTATTTACACTGTGTACAGAGTAAAATGGCAAGTGGTATGTCCGAGCAGACAGCCGAGTGTGCAACCTGCCAGTTCTGCTCCATCAGTTGAAGACCACTTCACAGAATTGGTGGGTTTCACGTGATTGGCTGTTGAACTACCAATTAGCAAAGCAGTGAGACCCCCGGACCTGCTACTCTTAATCGCTAGTTCACTGGTCGAGAGGGCATGTCAAAATGGGTGTGACATACGTCGATTAAAATGTAACGTCCTCTTCACTTGCCACAATCATCCTTAAACGCTGTTACTTCACTCATTCATACTCTAGTTTTAATAGTCATGCTGTCTACTGATCATCGTCATCCATTTTTCTCATCAACAAATGCAACTTACCATCGACTACCTCAATCAGAAATAACTACAAACTGGTACGTTTTAAACTTCCGGGCAGAAGGCACATCATATTTTGAAGAATTATAGTATAGATTGCAATCATCCACGTAAGTATCGAATTCAAGGATGAGATTTAATATGTCGTTCAGATCGGTATTCCCCGACACACAATGAATGTTTGTCATACTCTACTTCACTGGGAATTTATCAGAAGAGTTGGATCTTAAAGGTAATCACTAAGGAAGTGATACTGTGGTATCACATTATCTGTGGTACTCTGGAGAGAGTACCACAGAATAATAAGACTTTATTTTAGACAATGGTTTGCTAGATACCCATTTAATCATATCTATTAAATAGAACACTAGATTATAGGAGGAAAGTGTGACCAGTAAGGCGAGGGAAGAATTGCGACTTGTTACGTCATGTTAAGTAGCATAATGCCTCAGGAGGAAGAGGAGTTTCACGGGAGGTAAAGACATTGGAAAAATAAACACATAAGCAGATCTGTTTGTGACTTGATAAAGCCCACTGTGTGGGCGAAACGTTGTCAATAAAGGATCACATTATATTGCTTATGTGTTTATTTTTCCATTGTGTCGGTATTTTATATCATTGATATCCAGGTAAAGACATTCACGATAGGAAAGGTTGTCTTAAGTTTCAGTGCCATTTTGAGGGTTAGTTGTAAAGAAGTATCGAAATATTGGCCAGCAGGTGTCTTAGTCTTTCATAATTAACTCGGCAACCGTCCAGAGTCACGACATGATGTTTCTCCCACATGAAGTTCATTACAGTTCCCATTACAGTGAGAGATGAGAGTGGTATTGCTACTGGTGGTTGCTCTGGAGATAGTCCTTCATGTGGTCGTCAGGGAGCCCAGGGCTGATTGACGTGAGTGCTTTCTGCCAAAACAATAACATCTAAGAGGAAATATTTTCAAATTTCATATTTTCGAGGTTGTTTATTAGCAAATTTTTGAAGTCCTTCGTCCAAATCACTGTTGATGCTGTAATCAACTTGCATCAATTTTAAGTCATTTAATCTCTCATGGCCCATTGTAGACCGAAGGCGGCTCCTGAGTTGCCCAAATTCACTGTTGGAACACACACTGTAGACCGAAGGCGGCTCCTGAGTTGTCCAAGTTGGAACACACGTTCACAATTTGTCACACTCAGTGTACACAAAATTTTCAGCATACAGTGAATGTTTGGATTATCCACTGCAATTACACTGCTTAATTGTTTTGACTGCTGTCTTAGCAAGCATATCAACAGCACATTCTCCCCACTGATTTTCCCATTTCTGAGAGAATTCTTCTTGGACCTGGTGGATTTTCAGCATGAAAACTGATGGAACGTTATAGCTTTTTCAGGACAGACTGTTATCCGGAAAAGCGACAGTCATGGTGGGCACTGAGAACACTGCAGCAGTCATGGTGGGCACTGAGAACACTGCAGCAGTCATGGTGGGCACTGAGTACACTGCAGCAGTCATGGTGGGCACTGAGAACACTGCAGCAGTCATGGTGGGCACTGAGACACTGCAGCAGTCATGGTGGGCACTGAGTACACTGCAGCAGTCATGGTGGGCACTGAGAACACTGCTGCAGTCATGGTGGGCACTGAGAACACTGCAGCAGTCATGGTGGGCACTGAGAACACTGCAGCAGTCTGGTTGGCACTGATGGATTATCTCTGCCAGTCAGATGGGTCTTGAACACTGGCATTGCTGGATGGGCATTTGAGCAACATGCAGATCATTGTGGGCACCTGGTTCACTGCAGCAGTCATTGCAAGTGGAAGACTGAGAACACTGCAGCAGTCATGGTGGGCACTGAGTACACTGCAGCAGTCATGGTGGGCACTGAGAACACTGCTGCAGTCATGGTGGGCACTGAGTACACTGCAGCAGTCATGGTGGGCACTGAGTACACTGCTGCAGTCATGGTGGGCACTGAGAACACTGCAGCAGTCATGGTGGGCACTGAGAACACTGCAGCAGTCATGGTGGGCACTGAGAACACTGCAGCAGTTGCTGTTTCCTGACTGATGTGATTATCTCTGCCAAGCCAGCAATGAGGTCTTCAACACATGGCATTGCTGAAGAATGAGACACTTGTGCAACATTTGGGATTCTTTATTGTGGGAAAAGTTTCGCCAGCCAGTGGCTTCATCAGTCCAGTACATTGACGAACAGTGGAAGACGAGAAGGAGTTTAAGGTAATCAGTCCCTCAGCCTGGAGATGTGTTCAGTCCATCAATCTTGATCAAAGTACAGCATATGTACTCACCTAGTTGTGGTTGCAGGGGTCGAGTCATAGCTCCTGGCCCCGCGGAGAAGTGCTTATATACTGCAGACTGCTAAAACGAAACCGCCTACAACTGCCTCGCCTCACCGGCCTGCAGTATATAAGAAACTTCTCCGCGCATATGCTGTACTTTTATCAAGACTGAACACATCATCTCCAAGCTCAGGGACTGATAACTTCAAAATCTTTGTTATCTTCCACCGTTCTTCCCTGCATTAGACTGATGAAACCACTGCCTGCCAAAACGTTTCCACAAGATTCCAAAATGTTGCCTAAGTGACTCATTCTTAAACTTATCAGTTTTCTAAACCGTTTATGTACTTGGTATTATTTCTGAATGCCTGTTGTACTTGGTATTGCTACTGAGTGCCTGTTGTACTTGGTATTGCTACTGAGCGCCTGCTGTACTTGGTATTGCTACTGAGTGCCTGCTGTACTTGGTATTGCTACTGAGGCCTGCTGTAGTTCCCTTTTGGTATTGCTACTGAGTGCCTGCTGTACTTGGTATTGCTACTGAGTGCCTGCTGTACTTGGTATTGCTACTGAGTGCCTGCTGTACTTGGTATTGCTACTGAGTGCCTGCTGTACTTGGTATTGCTACTGAGTGCCTGCTGTACTTGGTATTGCTACTGAGTGCCTGCTGTACTTGGTATTGCTACTGAGTGCCTGCTGTACTTGGTATTGCTACTGAGTGCCTGCTGTACTTGGTATTGCTACTGAGTGCCTGCTGTACTTGGTATTGCTACTGAGTGCCTGCTGTACTTGGTATTGCTACTGAGTGCCTGCTGTACTTGGTATTGCTACTGAGTGCCTGCTGTACTTGGTATTGCTACTGAGTGCCTGCTGTACTTGGTATTGCTACTGAGTGCCTGCTGTACTTGGCATTGCTACTGAGTGCCTGCTGTACTTGTATTAGGCTTCCACTGGCATATTGTTACCTTGTTTTTGTCGACCACACCACCTAGGAATACAAAGATTTAAATGAACGTCATCGAAGTTTTGTCTGGTATGATGAACAATGGGTTTCATTTAATCTATACTCTGGTAAGCTGATACAGTCTTTATCCTTCTCTCTTGCAGCTTCTTGCTGAGTTTAATGGTTTATCCTTTACAACTTTTAACAGTCACAAGACATACAATGAATTACATAGTCGTCGTCTTTAATAAATAACTCGCTCTATAGCAAGAGGTAAGAGTGTTAAAGTACTGCCCAGAATATACTATGGTGTAAAACACACACAAGATTAATGAACAACAGCCGTATGAGACCAGCCCATCGGTGTAGACTGGTCGGAGGGAACATTCTTACTCCTCCAAGCTACCAACCTAGGTCAGGTGGGGTCACGTGACGCTGACCCGGTAACCAAAGGGAGAGGGGGGGGGGTAGTATCATCACAAGAGTAGTATCGTTTAACGACACTTTGAGAAGTTTGGATTTTTATTTAATTATCCAACTAATTCACCTAAGACAGATACACAATAAACTACCTTATATACATAAAGATATGAATAACCAGAGGGATGCACACAACAATTATGATGAAACACGTAATAATAATACAAAGTCGGACATTTCCAATTTAGCTAATAAAGGAAATGAACGCAATGTAATATTAAATGAATAAGAATGACAAAAGGGGGATTGACCTCGTAACATATATATATATATACTATATATATATATATATATATATATATATATATATATATATATATATATACACGAGCGTGAGTATGTGTACTCACCTATTTGTGGTTGCAGTAGTCGATTCACAACTCCTGGACCCGCCTCTTCACTGATCCCTACTGGGTCCTCTCTCTCTCTCTCTCCATGCTCCAAGAGCTTTATCATACCTCGTCTTAAAGCTATGTATGGTTCCTGCCTCCACTACATCACTTGCCAGACTGTTCCACTAACTGACAACTCTATAACTAAAGAAATACTTTCTAACATCCCTTTGACTCATCTGAGTCTTCAACTTCCAATTGTGATCCCTTGTTTCTGTGTCCCATTTCTGGAACATTCTGTCTCTGTCCACCTTGTCAATTCCTCGCAGTATTTTGTATGTAGTTATCATGTCTTCCCTAACCCTCCTGTCCTCCAGTGTCGTCAGGCCGATTTCCCTTAACCTTTCCTCGTATGGCATTGCCATTAGCTCTGGAACTAGTCATGCTGCAAACCTTTGCACCTTCTCCAATTTCTTGACGTCCTTGACGAGGTGTGGGTTAAAAAATGGTGCTCTGCATACTCCAGTATGGGCCTGACATACACGATGTACAGAGTCTTGAACGATTCCTTACTGAGGTATCGGAAGGCTAGTCTCAGGTTTGCCAAGCGTCCATATGCTGCAGCAGTTATCTGGTTGCTGTGTGCCTCAGGAGATGTGCTCGGTATTATACTCACCCCAAGATCCTTTTCCTTGAGTGAGGTTTGCAGTCTTTGGCCACCTAGCCTGTACTCTATCTGCGCTCTTCTTTGCTCTTCCCCAATCTTCATGACTTTGCACTTGGCAGGTTTAAATTCAAGGAGCCAGTTGCTGGACCAGGCTTGTAGCCTGTCCAGGTCTCTTTGTAGTCCTGCCTGATCCTCATCCGATTTAATTATCTTCATTAACTTCACATCATCTGCAAACAGGGACACTTCTGAATCTATCCCTTCCGTTATGTCATTCACATATACCAAAAACAGCATGGGTCCCAGGACTGACCCCTGTGGAACCCCGCTCTTCACAGGCGCCCACTCTGGCACCTCGTCACGTACCATGACTCGTTGTTTCCTCCATGTCAGGTACTCCCTGATCCATTGCAGTGCCCTTCCTGTTATACATACCTGGTCCTCCAGCTTTTGTACTAATCTCTTGTGAGGGACTGTGTCGAAGGCCTTCTTGCAGTCCAAGAAAATGCAATCTACCCACCCCGTCTCTCTCGTGTCTTCCGTTACCTTGTCGCAAAACTCCAGTAGGTTTGTGACACAGGACTTTCCTTCCCTGAATCCGTGTTGGTTGTCGTTTATAAGCATAGTACCTGTGTGTGTGTGTGTGTTTATTCACTTCTCCGAGACTATGGGTTCCACAGTTTGCACTATAGGTGCAAACTGTGGAACCTATTATATATATATATATATATATATATATATATATATATATATATATATATATATATATATATATATATATATATATATATATATATATATATATGCTAGGAATTCGCAAGAGCAGGCGAAATATTCACAAACACTGATCTCTGGCCGACGGAGACTCGAACCTACGAACTCATGACAAGGTACGCAGTGCTTTACCGACCGTACCACACTGGTCCAATACTTGGCATCCAGCTTTCGCTAGACGTTATTCCAAGGCCTTGGAATAACGTCTAGCGAAAGCTGGATGCCAAGGTATTGGACCAGTGTGGTACGGTCGGTAAAGCACTGCGTACCTTGTCATGAGGTTCGTAGGTTCGAGTCTCCGTCGGCCAGAGATCAGTGTTTATATATATATATATATATATATATATATATATATATATATATATATATATATATATATATATACCTGGAGTCTACCTGGAGAGAATTCCAGGGGTCAACGCCCCCGGCCCGGTCCGTGACCAGGCCTCCTGTTGGACCAGAGCCTGATCAACCAGGCTGTTACTGCTGGCCGCACGCAGTCCAACGTACGAACCACAGCCCGGCTGGTCAGGTACCGACTTTAGGTGCCTGTCCAGTGCCTGCTTGAAGACAGCCAGGGTTTGTTGGCAATCCCCTGATGTATGCTGGGAGGCAGTTGAACAATCTTGGGCCCCTGACACTTATTGTGTTGTCCCTCAACGTGCTAGTGGCACCCCTGCTCTTCATTGGGGGATGTTACATCGCCTGCCGAGTCTTTGCTTTCGTAGGAGTGATTTTTGTGTACAAGTTTGGTACTAAGCCCTCGAGAATTTTCCATGTGTATATAATAATTTATCTCTCCCGCCTGCGTTCTAGAGAGTACAGGTTTAGGAACTTCAAGAGTTCCCAGTAGTTGAGGTGGTTTATCGCACTTATGCGTGCGGTGAAGGTTCTCTGCACATTTTCAAGGTCAGCAATTTCACCCGCCTTGAAAGGTGCCGTTAGTGTGCAGCAATATTCTAGCCTAGATAGAACAAGCGATCTGTAAAGTGTCAACATGGGCTTGGCATCCCTTGTTTTGAAGGTTGTCATTATCCATCCTGTTATTTTTCGAGCAGATGCAATTGCTACTTTGTTATGGTCCTTGAAGGTGAGATCCTCTGACATGATCACTCCCAGGTCTTTGACATTAGTTTTCCGCTCTATTGTGTGGTTGGAATTAGTTTTGTACTCCGATGAGATTTTAATTTCTTCACGTTTTCCGTATCTGAGTAATTGAAATTTCTCATCATTGAACTTCATATTGTTTTCTGCAGCCCATTTAAAGATTTGGTTTATGTCTGCTTGGAGTCTAGCCGTGTCTTCAACGGTGGACACTGTCATACAGATTCGGGTGTCATCAGCAAAGGAAGACACAGCACTGTGTCTTATATCCCTGTCTATGTCCGATATGAAGATGAGGAACAGGATGGGAGCGAGTACTGTGCCTTGTGGAACAGAGCTTTTCACAGTAGCTGCCTCAGACTTTACTCTGTTGACTACTACTCTTTGTGTTCTACATGTTAGAAATTATAGATCCATCTACCAACTTTTCCTGTTATTCCTTTATCACCCATTTTGTGTGCTATTACACCATGGTCACACTTGTCAAAGGCTTTTGCAAAATCTGTGCATATAACATCTGCATTCTGTTTATCTTCTAGAGCATCCAGGACCTTGTCGTAGTGGTCCAGTAGTTGGGACAGACAGGAGAGCGGCCTGCTCTAAACCCATGCTGTCCTGGGTTGTGCAATTGATGGGTATCAAGATGGGTGGCGATCTTGCTTCTTAGAACCCTTTCAAAGATTTTTATGATATGGGACGTTAGCGCAATTGGTCTGTAGTTCTTTGCTATTGCTTTACTGCCCCTTTGTGGAGGGCTATGTCTGTTGTTTTATATACATATATATATATATATATATATATATATATATATATATATATATATATATATATATATATATATATATATATATATATATATATATATATACATATATATATATATATATATATGCAAAAAGATCACAGTAAACAGGTGATATCAAAATATGCAAGACAACCACTATGAAAAATAGAAAATTCAAGCTTTGGACTACTCCATTATCAAGGAACTATAAAGGAAACATGACAAGAAGGCTTATAAAGGCAGAATACACTCACAGTCACATCACACTAACAAAGACAACACCTCACAGTAGGTAACATCTCACGACTCTGTGAAGAGGAACATAAGAAAGGACCTGAAACTCTTCCCAAGAATTAAGATTAGTTCCTCTTCACAGAGTCGTGAGATGTTACGATACTGTGAGGTGTTGTCTTGTTAGTGTGATGTGACTGTGAGGTGTATTCTGCCCCTTTATGCCTTCTTCTCACGTTTCCTTTTATAGTTCCTTGATAATGTGAGTAGTCACGAAAGCGCTTGGAATTCTTCTATTTTTCCATAGTGGTTGTCTTGCATATATATATATATATATATATATATATATATATATATATATATATATATATATATATATATATATATATATATATATGCTAAAAGATCACAGTAAACAGGTGATATTAAAATATGCAAGACAACCTCTATGAAAATAGAGGAATTAAGAGTTGTGATCACTCACATTATCAAGGAACTGTTCCTTGATAATGTGAGTAGTCACGAAAGCGTTTGGAATTCCTCTATTTTTTCATAGTGGTTGTCTTGCTACCTGGTCAGAGGTGAGCATAGTACCTGCTACCTGGTCAGAGGTGAGCATAGTACCTGGTACCTGGTCAGAGGTGAGCATAGTACCTGCTACTCTGTAACAAGTGCTCGACTAATAAATCCTAGAGTAAACTTAAGTAATATCAACAGCTAGTCAAGCCGGGTTCATCTTAGAGTACGCAGCGCCAGTATAGAACCCACACCTGATAAATCATGTTAAGAAACTGGAGAAAGTCTAGGTACATGTAATGAGGCTTGTTCCAGAGTGGCTAACGAAAATGAATGTTACGACTTTAGAGGACAGAAGAACAGGTACGCGGGGACGCAACCACAAGTTAAAGGCACACATGAGCCACAAGACTACCAGGAAGTATTTCTTCAGTTTCATGGAAGTCGGAAAGTGGAATGATATCGATGAAGATGTGGTGGAGGCAGACTCCATACATAGTTTTCAGATCAAGTACGATATGGTTCGTGAGGCTACAATGGAGTGACTCTGGCAAGCGCCAAGTTGAGCGGGGCCAGGAGCTACGACTCGACCCCGACAATCGCATATTAATAAGCACATGCATGAATATGCACATACATATACAGAGTACATACGTACTCTGCATACACACGTACAGGAGGGCCCCGAATATACAGCACGTACAGGAGGACCCCTCATATACAGCACCTTTGGAGTGTTCCATGTTTCCGTTGGCTTCAAACTGAGCCATTGTTCATTGTGTCCCACCCGCTGGTGACAGTCACCAGCGGGTGGGACAATGGCTCAGTTGAAAGCCAATGAAAACGTGGAACAACGAAGTAATGTATACGCAGTGTCCTCCTATATTCATATGCATGCACGTACACATAAATATATACGCACATATACTTTAAGAATACATACATGCATACATTAATGAAATCACGAAACAAGTGATTTTGAATCATTGGCGAACTGCTGCTAAGCGGGATTCAATCCTGCGTCACCATGTCCAGCCCCGTGAGAACAGAATGTACGCATTACTCTTTCCACAGGGCCGGACATGGTGACGCAGGATCGAATCCTGGCTAGCCGCAGTTCTGTTAATGATATACATACATATGTATTTTATATTTTCCTACAGTAGAATTTTATTTGAGCTCTGCGTTATTTATGACAACCGTGTTTTATTTATGACAACCGTGTTTTATTTATGACAGCTCTGCGTTATTTATGACAACCGTGTTTTATTTATGACAGCTCTGCGTTATTTATGACAGCTCTGTTATTTATGACAGCTCTGTTATTTATGACAGCTCTGCGTTATTTATGACAACCGTGTTTTATTTATGATAGCTCTGTTATTTATGACAGCTCTGCGTTATTTATGACAGCTCTGCGTTATTTATGACAACCGTGTTTAATTTATGACAGCTCTGCGTTATTTATGACAGCTCTGTTATTTATGACAGCTCTGCGTTATTTATGACAACCATGTTTTATTTATGACAGCTCTGCATTATTTATGACAGCTCTGCGTTATTTATGACAACCGTGTTTTATTTATGACAGCTCTGCGTTATTTATGACAACCGTGTTTTATTTATGACAGCTCTGCGTTATTTATGACAGCTCTGTTATTTATGACAGCTCTGTTATTTATGACAGCTCTGTTATTTATGACAGCTCTGTTATTTATGACAGTTCTGCGTTATTTATGACAACCGTGTTTTATTTATGACAGCTTTGTGTTATTTATGACAGCTTTGTGTTGTTTATAACAGCTTTGTGTTATTTATGACAGTTCTGCGTTATTTATGACAGCTTTGCATTATTTATGACAGCTCTGCGTTATTTATGACAACCGTATTTTATTTATGACAGCTCTGCGTTATTTATGACAACCGTATTTTATTTATGACAGCTCTGCGTTATTTATGACAGCTGTGTTATTTATGACAGCCTGTGTTATTTATGACAGCTCTGTTATTTATGACAGCTCTGTTATTTATGACAGCTCTGTTATTTATGACAGCTTTGTTTTATTTATGACAGCTTTTGTTTTTATACAGCTCTGTTATTATGACAGCTGTTATCATGACAGCTCTATTATTTATGACAGCTCTGCATTATTTATGACAGCCTGCTTATTTATGACAGCCTGCTTTGACATTAATGTGCTTAGTTTCTCATGACAGCTCTGCTTATTATATGAATTACGCTGATTATTTATGACAGCCTTAGTTATGACGTTATGACAGCCCTGCATTATTTATGACAGCTGCATCATGCACTGTTATTTATGACAGCTCTGCTTATTTATGACAGCTCTGTTATTATGACAGCCTGATTATTCATGACAGCTCTGTTATTATGACAGCTCCTGATTATTTATGACAGCTTTGTTATTATGACAGCTCTGCATTATTCATGACAGCCCTGCATTATTCATGACAGCCCTGCATTATTCATGACAGCCCTGCATTATTCATGACAGCCCTGCATTATTCATGACAGCCCTGCATTATTCATGACAGCCCTGCATTATTCATGACAGCCCTCATTATTATGACAGCCTGCATTATTTATGACAGCCCTGCATTATTCTATGACAGCTCCTGCATTATTCTATGACAGCCCTGCATTATTCTATGACAGCCCTGCATTATTCATGACAGCCCTGCATTATTCATGACAGCCCTGCATTATTCATGACAGCCCTGCATTATTCATGACAGCCCTGCATTATTCATGACAGCCCTGCATTATTCATGACAGCCCTGCATTATTCATGACAGCCCTGCATTATTCATGACAGCCCTGCATTATTATGACAGCCTCATTATTCATGACAGCCCTGCATTATTCATGACAGCCCTGCATTATTTATGACAGCCCTGCATTATTTATGACAGCCCTGCATTATTTATGACAGCCCTGCATTATTCATGACAGCCCTGCATTATTCATGACAGCCCTGCATTATTCATGACAGCCCTGCATTATTCATGACAGCTCTGATTATTCATGACAGCCTCTGCATTATTATGACAGCCTGCATTATTTATGACAGCCTCTTATTTATGACAGCCGTTATTATGACAGCCCTGCATTATTTATGACAGCCCTGCATTATTTATGACAGCCTGCATTATTTATGACAGCCTGCATTATTTATGACAGCCTGCATTATTTATGACAGCCTGCATTATTTATGACAGCTCCTGCTTATTTATGAACCTGATTATTTATGACAGCTCTGTTATTTATGACAGCCCTGCATTATTTATGACAGCCCTGCATTATTATGACAGCCCTGATTATTTATGACAGCTCTGATTATTTATGACAGCCTGCTTATTTATGACAGCTCTGATTATTTATGACAGCTCTGCTTTATTTATGACAGCTTTATTTATGACAGCTGCTTATTTATGACAGCTCCTGCATTATTTATGACAGCTCTGTTATTTATGACAGCTCTGTTATTTATGACAGCCTGATTATTTATGACAGCCTGCTTATTTATGACAGCCTGTATTATTTATGACAGCTCTGCTTATTTATGACAGCCTGCATTATTTATGACAGCTCTGCATTATTTATGACAGCCCTGCATTTATTCATGACAGCCCTGCATTATTATGACAGCCCTGCATTATTTATGACAGCCTGCATTATTTATGACAGCCTGCATTATTATGACAGCCCTGCATTATTTATGACAGCCCTGCATTATTATGACAGCCCTGCATTATTTATGACAGCCCTGCATTATTTATGACAGCCTGCATTATTTATGACAGCCCTGCATTATTTATGACAGCCTGATTATTCATGAAGCCCGCATTATTCATGACAGCCCTGCATTATTTATGACAGCCCTGCATTATTATGACAGCCTGATTATTCATGACAGCCCTGCATTATTCATGACAGCCCTGCATTATTCATGACAGCCCTGCATTATTCTATAGACAGCCTCTTATTATGACGCCTCATTATTATGACAGCCCTGCATTATTATGCACCTGCATTATTTATGACAGCCTGCATTATTCATGACAGCCCTGCATTATATGACAGCCTGCATTTCATGACAGCCCATTATTATGGCTCTGCATTATTCATGACAGCTCTGCATATTATGACTCTGCTATGACAGCATTATTTATGACAGCCTGATTATTATGACAGCCCTGCATTATTCATGACAGCCCTGATTATTCATGACAGCCTGCTTATTATGACAGCCTGTTATTTATGACAGCTCTGTTATTTATGACAGCTCTGTTTTATTTATGACAGCTTTGTTTTATTTATGACAGCTCTGTTATTTATGACAGCCCTGCATTATTCATGACAGCCCTGCATTATTCATGACAGCCCTGCATTATTCATGACAGCCCTGCATTATTCATGACAGCCCTGCATTATTTATGATAGCTCTGCATTATTTATGACAGCTCTCTTTTATTTATGACAGCCCTGCATTATTTATGACAGCCCTGCATTATTTATGACAGCCCTGCATTATTTATGACAGCCTGCATTATTTATGACAGCCCTGCATTATTTATGACAGCCCTGCATTATTTATGACAGCCCTGCATTATTTATGACAGCCCTGCATTATTCATGACAGCCCTGTATTATTCATGATAGCCCTGCATTATTCATGACAGCCCTGCATTATTTATGATAGCTCTGCATTATTTATGACAGCTCTTTTATTTATGACAGCTGTGTTATAACAGCCCTGCATTATTCATGACAGCCCTGCATTATTCATGACAGCCCTGCATTATTCATGACAGCCCTGCATTATTCATGACAGCCCTGCATTATTCATGACAGCCCTGCATTATTCATGACAGCTCTGCATTATTCATGACAGCCCTGCATTATTCATGACAGATCTGCCTTATTCATGACAGCCCTGCATTATTTATGACAGCTCTGCATTATTTATGACAGCCCTTTCTTATTTATGACAGTTCTGCATTATTCATGACAGCCTTGCATTATGACAGTTCTGCATTATTCATGACAGCTGTGTTATTTATTTTATGACAGCCCTGCATTATTTGTTTAACAGCTCTCCGTTATTTATGAGTGTTATTTACTGTATGACAACCCTGCGTTATTTATTTATTTAACGTGCGTGGAGGTAGATGGGACTGGACTAGCGCGTCGGTCTGGAGTTTTATGACTCTGATCGTGGGTTCTATCCATATTCGTGGTATGGGACCGTGCGGAGACTGTTACACATCTAAGTGTATTTGTATTAGACGGTCATATGGAGGTGATTAATCTGGAAACACTTGCCTCTGTGGATTAATTAACGTATACATATTCTCAGGTAATGACCCGTGAGAGTTGGTTAGAGAGGAAGTGTGGGGAGAGAGAAAGTGTGGGGAGGTAGAAAGTGTGGGGAGGTAGAAAGTGTGGGGAGGTAGAAGTGTGGGGAGAGAGAAAGTGTGGGGAGAGAGAAAGTGTGGGGGGAGAGAAAGTGTGGGGGGAGGTAGAAGTGTGGGGGGAGGTAGAAGTGTGGGGAGAGAGGAAGTGTGGGGAGGTAGAAGTGTGGGGAGAGAGGAAGTGTGGGGAGGTAGAAGTGTGGGGAGAGAGGAAGTGTGGGGAAAGAGGAAGGGCTAGAGAGGAAAGGAAGAACCGAGGCTAGAACCAGCATCAGTACTACACTCGGCGGTTCATGATGACAGGTGAAGCACCGCCGGTGGTACGTGGCGGTCTCCAGAATGACAGTAGACAAAGTCACTTTCTACATTGCACATTATTATTATGGGGAGCGCTAAACCTGTAGGGATTATACAGCGCCTGTGGATGGTGATGGAAGGCATTGTCAGGCTCACTTCCAATTCCCTAGATCAAGAGCCCCTCACCAGCGTCATGGAACCTCCCTTGATGGGGTTACAGAGACACGGTTGGGGTATGGTGGTGTTGGTAGAGAAAAAAACCGAACGTCCTTTTTAGGGTCCATACCTGCAAGGGGCAGGTGGTTCCTTTGTTGTCACCGTGGGGGTCTGGGCCACCCTTCCTGCCGTATTTAAATACACCTAGCACTTAAACCCCAAGGGTCTCAACGCCTGGGTAACATGAGGCAATCAGGTTCGATGCAAGGAGAACAGATCCAATTTCTGGATCAAGAGCTTCTCACCAGCATCAGTGCATCTCCCGAGTGGGTGAGTTAGACCTGACTGGATTAGGCCAGTGGGTGACTTTGAACCTGCCTAGCATGTGACAGTAGGCCTGCTCAGTGCTCCTTAATGTTCAAATCCCACGCTCTTCACTGGTTTACAAGTATTATTACGATTTAAAGTCAATCGTCAGGAAGCTTTAGTTTTAATTTTAGTAAATAGTATTTTTCAAGTCAACTATTATTTAAAGTGAGATTTGAAAAAAAATTAAATCACATGGAAAGTGCTAAACCCACATGGGTCATATAGCGTCAGGACAATATGATAATGTTTTAAGCATCAATAAGACAAAAATATTATTAAAGGTATTTAATAAGCTTTCAGATACAAACTTTCAATCAGTTACATTTATAAACCATAAATGTGATGTGCACTTCGACAGTAGTTACAGAATTCACATAAAAAAAAATCTGAGCAGTTCAAATGATCTACTTTGCAGCCTTATTCTTTGTAGTCGACACCTTGCCAACCCTCTTAACTGTTGGCTTCTTTGATGTAGTGGCCTTGGCGGTAGATTTCTTAGCGACCTTCTTAGCTGCAGGCTTCTTAGTACTGGCCTTCTTGGCAACGGTCTTCTTAGCTGCAGGCTTCTTTGCGACGGTCGTCTTAGCTGTAGGCTTCTTGGCGACGGTCGTCTTAGCTGTAGGCTTCTTGGCGACGGTCGTCTTAGCTGTGTCCTTCTTGGCGACGGCCTTTGAAGCAGGCTTCTTGATGACCTTAGCTGTAGGCTTCTTGGAAGCGGCGGCGGCGTCCTCAGGCTTACTGATCTTGAAGGAACCGGAGGCACCAGAACCCTTGACCTGCATGAGGGAGCCCGAGGCGACCCCACGCTTGAGAGCGATCGTGAGGCGAGTGGCGACCTTCTTCTTCTCGAGGGTGTAGGTTTCAACGATGTACTTGAGAATGGCCTGGCGGGAAGACCCACTGCGCTCCTTCTGAGTAGTGATGGCTTCAACAATCATGGCAGAGTAAGAAGGATGGGTGACTGCCTTCTTAGTCACCTTAGAGTCTTTTTTAGATGTGGCGGGTGATGCTACGGTATCAGCCATGTTGTCCGAGAGATGAACTGATATCAACGAAATAGGTATATGACAACCTACTCCTACTGGGAGAGTGTGAGTGTGACGAAAAAATATAATGGTATGATGGTATGTAGCGAGGTAGCGGACGCAAAGGTAACAGCTGAGAATTCTCGCCCGTTTTCGTTAATTAAAATGAGGAGCCCAGCAGAGGTATTTGTGCTTGTTACCATTACATTCTTAATATATTTACCGCCATAATTTTCACTAAATCTTGTTCTAGGCTTGCAGATATGTAGAAGAGTAATTTGCCTTCATGTTTATGTAGAAAACATTGACTTGCAATCATGTCTGCTATAGTTATTTGACTATTTCTCAAGAAAGTACCAGCAAAATACGTTTAATATCAATAATAAAACTTAAATAGTATAGTTAATTAAGCCCTTCAACATTCTAATATATTTTTATATAATAGAGTAATAGTTTTTCTTAAAGATGACATGGTTTACCAAACTACTGAATAAAGTATTATGTAATATAAAATTATTCAAGTTGACGGAACTAACACAAACTTCTGGCTCTCCGTCTGTGGAAAACTCTTCTAAAACACTATAATATTTTTCTATATTTCTCACTACTGAGAATATATTGAATTATTATAATTCAGCATCTGTATAACGTACGAATATATATTCTTATAATGAATATCAGAAAGATATATATGAAGAGAAAGGGTCCGTTTTTTCAAAGTTTTGTTAAGTAAAAGGACACATGTCACTATTGTGACATTTTATTGTGGCAACGTTTCGCTCTCCAGGAGCTTTATCAAGGTAGTAACATAAGAACATAACATAAAAAAGGAGGAACACTGCAGCAGGCCTGTTGGCCCATACTAGGCAGGTCCTTCACATACCCAACCCACTAACAGAATAAACGCTGTTAAGTAAAAGGACACAAATGCAACTAATGTGACATTTTATTGTGGCAACGTTTCGCTCACCAGGAGCTTTGTCAAGCCGTTACAAACAATACATGGACACACAGGGTATATATAGGCTCAGAGTGAGGTGCAATACTAGTGGTGGTAGTAGTAGTAGTAGTGATATTGTAGTAGTAGTAGTAGTAGTAGTAATACAATAAGGTAGAACAATCAACTTGCACATGAGTAAAAGGTGATAAAAGCAATTACTTGGGTAGTATATAAATAGGTTAGACAAATATTTCTGTTGGAGGTTGGAATAGAGAAGGCCTGTAGGAGTGTTCCACATCTACGATGTGCTTGTGTAGTATTAGTAGGAGAGACTATGTGATGGTAGGGTTTACTGTTTTCAGGAGGATTCTTGCTAAGACTTCAGAGATGGTGAAGCTGCCTCTGTTTTGTTTAATTGTTTTAGAAACAGCGATAAGTGCTGTTTCTAAAACAATTAAACTGATAAAATGTCACATTAGTTGCATTTATGTCCTTTTACTTAACATATTGTCGGTAATTCTACCAATATTTATACAGAATAAACGCTACCCAAGCAATAAGCTTTGACAATGGTATTTACTCATGTGCAAGTCCCACTCAAATCCAACCCCTCTCACTCATGTATTTAAGAAGAACATAAGAAAGGAGGAACACTGCAACAGGCCTACTGGCCCATACTTGGCAGGTCCATATCAAAACCAACCAACTATTTGTCCAACCCATCCCCATCGACAAACAAGGATCAAACCACGACAACCCCCCAACCATTGTGCAAGTCCCATTCAAATCCAACCCCTCTCACTCATAAGAACACAGAAATAAGGAACACTGCAGCAAGCCAACTAGTCCACACTAGGCAGTTCCCCCTCAAACCCAAAACCAATCCCACAAACAAAAACTCCTGCCCAACCCACCTACTCCATCCATGGAATATGCTTTTGATAATCAGGGCACTGTAAAAGAGGGTACTGAAGGAGCTGAAGCACCTGGTCCTTCACCAGGGCACTGAATGAGCCGAAGCACCTGGTCCTTCACCAGGGCACTGAGGGAGCCAAAGCACCTGGTCCATCACCAGGGCACTGAATGAGCCGAAGAACCTGGTCCATCACCAGGCCGTTGAAGGAGCCGAAGAACCTGGTCCATCACCAGGCCGTTGAAGGAGCAGAATCACCTGGTCCATCGAGCAGAATCACCTGGTCCATCCAGGTGATTCTGATCCAACCTAAATTTGAAACTACCCAAGGTGTAGGTGTCTGATACATGGAAGATGGCTAATGTAATTCCTATTTTTAAAGCAGGGGACAAGTCGTTACCATCAAATTACCGCCCAATAAGTCTAACATCAATTGTAGGCAAATTACTAGAGTCGATTATAGCTGATAACATAAGAAGCCATCTCGATAGGCATAATTTGATTAATGATACTCAACATGGATTCACCAGGGGCCGTTCCTGCCTAACTAATTTATTAACTTTTTTCAGTAAGGCTTTTGAGGCAGTTGATCATGATAAAGAATTCGATATTGTTTATTTGGATTTTAGTAAGGCTTTTGATAGAGTACCACATCAGAGACTGTTAAAGAAAGTGGCTGCTCATGGCATTGGGGGAAAAGTGTTGTCATGGATCGAGTCATGGCTCACCAATAGGAAGCAGAGAACATAAGAAAGAAGGAACACTGCAGCAGGCCTGTTGGCCCATACTAGGCAGGTCCTTCACAATCCATCCCACTAACAGAATAATTGCCCAACCTAATTTTCAATTCTACCCAAGAAATAAGCTTTGAAGATTCTATTAACTCAAGTGCGAGTCCCACTCAAATCCAACCCCTCTCACTCATGAATTTATCCAACCTAAATTTGAAACTACCCAAGGTCATAGCTTCAATGGCCCTACTAGGCAGACTGTTCCACTCATCAACTACCCTATTTCCAAACCAATATTTTCCTATAACCTTTCTAAATCTGAGTGGGGATCAGT
>WNWK01015489.1:0-47705 GCA_009830355.1 Cherax destructor | reverse complement strand
AATAATCTTGGATAAGAACTATGGTAAAACGCTTCAACGGTGTGGCCAAAGGATTCTCACACTGGCTTTGGTGTCGACATGGTAGTGTTGGCCTAAATTACAAACGAAACGTAGTGAAATGTAGCGGCTGAGGGACTGGAACTAACCCGAAGAATTATGCGACTCCTAAATATGAAACAGTAACAAGAAAGAAGCAATGGTATGTAGCCTGTCATTGACACATTGCTGAGACATCTGTTCAACTCTTGAACGCCACCGGAGTTTTTAAAATCTTATGTATGAATTTTTCCTCGACTGGCAGGGTATAAATTCCTCTGGAAAAGCTTGAGGAGAGAGATTTAACAGCTGAGATCAAGCTTCCCTAAAGCCTTAGCAAAATATGTAGATATTAAATTTCCATTTAATACCTGGTATTATACACTGCATACCATGGTGCTAGACGGTGTCCAGCAACAAATAGAATAATACGTCAGAAAGTTCGAAAATAGCTTAAACCTTCTAAGGACACTCCATTAGGCTGTAAATGGTATGTTGATATCAACAAACTGTACAAAAGGACACTTGTGTACAGTTCAGGACATTAAAGGAAAATGTTTTCCAAACACTACGTTAGGTATTTTATGCCTCAGGAGTATATTGAATTTCAGGTTATGCATTCCTGTCGACAAGGAGCGAGACCAAACTCGCTTCCTACCGAGGAATTCCCATTTATTGAGGCTTTGGATGCGCACCTGAATACCTGGAATATGATGAGATCTATTGGTAAGAGTAGAGTAAAGAGAACCATAGTTTATATCAGAAAGAAAGATAAATCGTGGCAGAGGTCTTCGGTAGATGGTGCAGGTCTGCGGTCCCACTCGACGGTACTGTAGGTTCGTGTTTGGATGAGCAGCGGTACAACATTGATGAGAGGAGGAGACTACATCGATGCTCTTAAGATTTAGAACAATTCTCATGTCGGCTAAAACGAGCAAGTCATGTGGAAGCAGAGCGCCACATATCAGCTGTGCCGGCTGTGGTTACCCTGAAACACTCAGCCGTTTTCTTAAAAACTGTCCGTGGACACATTGCCAGAGTTAAGCGACACGATTTTATTGCTAAGGACTGCCTGCATCAGAATTACGCAGTAATTACAAAAGAACAATACAAACAGGTGAAGGGATCCAGAACCCGGATTGAATTACATATAATCCGGTAAAGAAAGTAACTCTAATGTCACGAGCACTACACAAGAATTTCTAACGCAAGGAAGAGTACACTACGATACTGGTCAGGTAAAGCCGAGTGCTGCAAGATGGGAGTCACAGCAAAGAACAGTAACCGAGAATCAGTCTGTACCTTTGTTTTAGTCATCAGAATTGCAACTCATTGTTCCTAAAGTCTTTGTCACGAGGCGTGGAATTGTGTGTCCGGGATCCTACAACATTCTGCGCAAAGCAGTGGGAATAAATACAGTAGAGCTTAACTTGTGTGTCCCAAGCCACGGAGAGCTCTGTCATTAGTCGGAGATGCATAATAGATGGCGGGTCACGGAGCCTCGCTGACCTATATCACATAACGAGTAGGAGTAAGTACGGCGAGCCGTCCAGTAGCCACCAAAAAAGAAAATCACACATTCCATCTACGACTACAAGAGAGAAAAATAAAATAGGAATCCATGGTTCGTACGTTGTATTGCGTGTGGCCGGCAGTAACAGCCTGGTTTATCAGGCCCTGATCCACCGCGAGGCTTGTTCATGCACCGGGCCGCGGGGTCGTTGACCCACGGAAGACCCTCCAGGTAGAGATATCAAATTGTTAGTAGTAATGACTTGTTTAATGGAATTAATTGATAAATTTATTGATAAAATGCTTTTCCAAATTCAAATTTAGCTATAATACCCAGTTTCCATTAACTTTTAGAGTGACTGAAATTAGTGTCGATTTAGGCCAATTTTATTATTTTAAGTTTGTAAGGGTAACCTGATGTTTTGTGCAATGTTGCAGCTCATCCTCCAACTTTTATTTTTACCGTTCGTCATAAAATACACGTACGAGAGTTGTCAATACGTCCCTCGATACCAGACGTAAGCCACACTTTTTTAACTTCAATATTTTCGATTATTTATTTATAAATATAGATTAATTTACACAAACCTAACCTAATCGAAAATAATAAATATTTAAAGTTCTGTAAATTTCAAACGCATGGAAATGGAGAACAGGTTAGATGATAATTTAATCTTACTTGAAATTGCGTCCCGCAATCTATGGAACAAACCTGACTGTCTTCCATTCCTTAGGCGCTGTATGACTCCTATGGATTTATTTACGCTGTTAATTTAATATGCAAAGATCTGTTATCCTATTTCAGGCTTATTTTAAAGTACAGCTTTATTAAACGGTTACTAATAAAATTATCTCCTGCCTCTCCCTTCCCGTGATGCGACTTGCTACTGAGGGCTGATGCCTAGGTACCTACTTTCTGGTAGGTGAAGAAGGGCAAAAGGGCAAAGGAAACATGCTTATCTATTCCACTCGTCCCGGGATTGAACGCATGTCTTTCAGTTGTGAGTTGAAGGTATTACCACTTGAGGCAAGAGCCACTTAGAATAATATTGTTCTGGAAATAAGGCACTATGACTTTTTGAATGCTAGGTTTATTGGTGGTTTAATCTACATATTTTACCATCAATCGTTATAGTAACTATTGTATAAACTTATGCACTATGTTTATTATAATTGTATAAATGTATGTATTCTATAAATGTATTATCACTATTGCATAAATGTAAAACTTTATGAAGTGAGCCTGAATATCCTGTTGCTTACTCGGAGATGCTTCCGGATGTCACCGCCCCTGCGGCCCGGTCCCAGACCAGGCTTACTGATTGCTGGCCTGATCAATCAGGCAAGTAGTACCCGCCGCCTGCTGTCCAACGTATTCACCACAACCCGGATGACCACGAATAACTGATTTGAAGAATCTGTCGAGTTTCCTCTTGAAGACACCCAGAGGTTTGTTGGTAATCTCCCTGATGCATGAAGGAGAGTGTTGGAGAGTCGTGGTTCCTTAGCACTTATTGAGAATCGCTTCCCTGCTTTTCATTGGAGGCGTTTTGTACAGTCTGCCACGCCTCTTGTTTTGCACAGTCTGTTACACCTCTTGTTTTGTATAGTCTGCCACGCCTCTTTTGTAGAGTCTGCCACGCCTGTTGTTTTGTATAGTCTGCCACGCCTCTTGTTTTGTATAGTCTGCCACGCCTCTTGTTTTGTATAGTCTTCCAGGCCTGTTGTTTTGTATAGTCTGCCACGCCTGTTGTTTTGTACAGTCTGGCACGCCTCTAGTTTTGTACAGTCTGGCACGCCTCTCGTTTTGTACAGTCTGCCACGCCTCTTGTTTTCATATGTAATTTCAGTGTGCATGTTTGGGACCAGTCCCTCAAGGAGAACAATTCTACTAAGACTTATGGCGCTCCCAGTAATTTATGGCATTGGAATAATTTTGGAAATGGGGTTTACGATAAGAAAACATTAACAAACACTCAGAAAAATGACCAGGACTATGGTAGAAAAATGATAACTCAAAGTTGTCTGCACTCAGCGGAAAGAGTGCCAAATTTTGAAATGAAAGGGCGAGTGAGAGAGAAAATAGATGATGACTATGAGAGCGTGAGGAGATGATGACTATGAGAGCGTAAGGGTTGTCATCAGCGGAAAAGAATCATCAGAACTTTAAGAAAAAAGGTCACAGGAAGGTAAAAAAAAATGAAAAACCTTAAGTGAATTAGCAATCTCCTGTTCTGTCTTGTCATGTGATACTGACGCGTCCCTTCCTCTCTCTCTCTCTTCCCCTCATCTTCACCTACTCTTCCCCCATCACAACCTCGTCTCTCCCCTCCTCCTCCCCCAGCTGGTTCAGGAGGGAACCGCAGGCCCCAGCTGCTCATAACTGCACTTTGTCAACATTTTTTAGCGGTGGTTTTTAATAGGGAATATCACGTTGGAATGACTGGTAGGAGGAAGGGGTGGAGGAAGAAAGGGAGGGACGGACGAATGGAGTTAAGGAGAGAGATATGAATGGAAGGAGATAAGGGGATTGGTGGGCATGTGATGGAAGAGGGATATATGATGGTGAAGGTTGTGTTATGGTGGAGAGGATGAAGAACTTGTGTTGGCACTCACCAGTGCCATAGCAATTCAAGAGAGATCCGTTAAAATTATTAATCAGACATCAAGCTTACGAAAGGATCTGGTGTCAAACTCATCACTCTCCTGTTAATAAATGAATTCGAGTCAAGTTGATGTGGATTCTCTCGCACACAGCCTCCGGTAAAACGATAGGCCTGTCGGAACCTGAAGTTGATGTCTTGGTTAAATTTGCGATAAATGTTAAGAATGCCGAGTATGATTTTATGCTGTTATAATTAGCCTTAAAAACTTTTTTATCGGAAGTAAATTAGCAAATGATTTTGACGAAGGTAGATGAATGCAAATTCGCATCACAGTTCACTGTGACGCGAATTTTCCCCTCATACAAGAGCAGTAGACTATGTTTGAGACACGTGATAATTGTTATGGAACTGTTATTACGATACGTTTCGCTCACTAATAACTTTGTCAGACCATTTTTCTGTTAGATTGATAGAGATATTTCGAAACATCTCCATAAGGAATGTCCTAATACCACATTTGTGTGCTTCTCATATGTGATGAGACAAATTTTGAGTATTCAAGAGAAAAGTAAGTCTTGTTAGACGAAAAACAAAACAAAACATCCGGATTATTAACCGGATGGTGAGTAACCCAGGATACCCCGATAAAATCATACCATCAGACTCTGGCTTATTTCCAATAGAGTCCTTAGTCTTCTTTCCGAGGAAGTGACCCACACCAGTCAGCTAACACCCAGGTATTTACTGCCAGGTGAACAGAGGCAGCATGTCTAACGTTTCCTCTCGTAGCAGGGATCGAACTCCGGCCTTTTAGTGTGTGAGCTGAAGCTAATACCAGAGCCATGAGCAAAATTGAGTTGAATTACTAAAAAAATTTCCTCCATTGCCGAAATGGAGGAAGCAAAGTGTAAGATATTTAAGAATTGAAAATGACTCTACAAGACAGAGATTATTAAAGAAAGCTTTTACTCCCAATATATAAACAAAATGGATCCCATTCATGTAACCAGAGATAACGTTAAAACATGATAAATGAAAATTGATGAAGTAAGGTATTACGTCCAAATGAGGTTCTTTATTTTGGGGTCGACAGCCTGTGTCCTCACTCTGGTCATGACCCGGGCCGCAGGGGCGTTGACCCCCGAAACACCCTCCAGGCAAGCTCTAAAGAATCAAGTTATACAATATGGATTGCCTTAAAACTTTACTAAATGAAAGTCTGTTGGTTCATAGATGAAAAATGACAAATATATTGTTGCATGACAACACTTGATGTCGAATATGGTAACACAATATTGTGAACAGAGAAAACTTATGTTGAAATAAGGCGTGTCGCCCTCACTTATAAAGTTAAATATTTTATCAAGCGAATTATTAAGGCTCTATTTACAGCTGAGCGTCTGGAAATCAAGGTTAGCTCTTCATATAGCGGACCTTTAAACAATGTGTCAACATTGAAAGAGGGAGATAGTGTATGTTCTTTAACCTATAGACCTGTCTAACACGTGTAGTTCAAGACTTGAAGAAACTCGTTAGAGAAAAAGAGAGAAAAAAAATATGTTTATCCAATTCATTGACTTATTATAATATTTGTATAAATTATAAAACAGGAAACGAAGAGACGATTGCACTTATTTTAATTAAAACTGTTTCACACACACACACACACACACACACACACGGGGCCAGGAGCTATGTCTCGACCCCTGCAACCACAACTAGGTGAGTACACACACACACACAATAGTGCAAAAGGGATATATTGGTAAAAACTTCACATGGGTAAATTGCTTTAATTGGATTAGATAGGAATTAGCGTCAAAGTAATTGTGAATTTTTAAAACTGAACTGATAATAGAAGTCTGGATTTTACGAACTTAAGCTTCTATTACTGCAATTATAAACAGGATAGAGCATCTAGGCAATTAAAATGGGTAATTAGATATAAACAAATACAGTTAGGTAATTATAAGTAATCGCAACAAGGTATTTATAAACGAGCAGTTAAATATATGTACATTTAAATAAACAATAAAATTCGAAAAAGACATTTTATACCATAGGTAAGGCACGGCACACAGCCCCAGAGGAAGCAGTTCAGGAAAGATACACTGTCTTCCTGGTACACAAAAACATGACAAAAACTAAATCTGGGCTTAGGCAGAGAAGGTATCCATTGTTCATGAACAACCTCCCACGTGTCTCCAGCCCCTGGAGGAGGTATCTCGACAGAAACGTCTCCTCATGTGTCTCCAGCCCCTAGAGGAGATATCTCTACAAGAACGGGTTCATATGTGTCTCCAGCCCCTGGAGGAGGTATCTCGACAGGAACGTCTCCTCATGTGTCTCCAGCCCCTAGAGGAGATATCTCTACAAGAACGGGTTCATATGTGTCTCCAGCCCCTGGAGGAGGTATCTCGACAGGAACGTCTCCTCATGTGTCTCCAGCCCCTAGAGGAGATATCTCTACAAGAACGGGTTCATATGTGTCTCCAGCCCCTGGAGGAGGTATCTCGACAGGAACGTCTCCTCATGTGTCTCCAGCCCCTAGAGGAGATATCTCTACAAGAACGGGTTCATATGTGTCTCCAGCCCCCTCCCCCAAAAAAATCTGTATACATGAGCTCAAATCTCAGCAATTAAACGACCATGGCAAGAATGACGTAGTAAGAGAGGAGGGGATAAGAGGGAAAGAGGTGGAAGAAAGAAACTGATGTGAGATTATGAGAGAGAAAGATAAGAAGTTAGGATAGAGGAAGGTAACAAAGGAAAGAGGCAAAGAGGAGGAAAGAGTTACCAGAAAGAAGGGAGAGATTGAAGTTTGAGAGAGGGGGATAAATCAAGAAGGAAGGGGCGGAAATAAGGAGAATGGGGATCAAAGGAGAAAAGGAGGGAGAGGGAGGGACGGAAGTGTGTATATATATATATATATATATATATATATATATATATATATATATATATATATATATATATATATATGTCGTGACGATTAGGTAAAACTTGCGATTTTGGCTTAAATAGCAACGCTCTTCTTGCCATATAAGACAAGCGAAAATTTGTGTATGCAATAATTTCGCAAAAATCATTCTGAACCTAATGAAAAAAATATGTTTCGTTGTGTTTGTTTATTATTAAATTATTGTAAACTTATGTTTGGCGCTACATTTTTTTATTATAATAATAATACTATTATAAACTTATCTAAAATATATTTAGTTGGATTAGGCTAAATTATATTGCGCTTGTTATAATAAGGTTAGGTAAGTTTTCTAAGGTTCTTTTGGTACAAAATTGTTAATTCTTACATTAACATAAATAAAAAAATATGTCTTTGAACTTATAAGAGAAATTTTTAGAAAAGACTTAATCTTAAATGAGTTCCTGCTAATTGACCAATCAATTTTACCTATTTGGCACGATACACACACACACACACACACACATATTTGGTTAATCCGTTTCAGACCCCTAAAAATACACTTACAGCGACTTTGAGGTGTATTTTCGTATGGTATTTACGATTGCATTCTCGTTTTCTTGGTCTCATTTGACAGAATGAAAATTATATTGCAGAAATAGAGATGATTTTGAGTGATTTTGAAGTAGCGAAAATGTTCGATTTTTGCTGATGTTCAAGAGTAAACAAATCAAGTCACGCGTCCAATACACGTGAACTGGTGGGCCTAATATGCTTTCACAAATGCGCTGATATTATTTATACCATTTTTTTCAACAATGCAGTAGTCTGCATAACAGTAAATCTTTTTTTTTTTGTGTGAATAAAAATTCAAAAAGGAAATCAAGCGCAATATAAAAGAAACCCGAAGTGGGAGGAGCTGTAGGATAGAGAGGGAGGGGCCAGCAGAAGGAGCATTCAATATCTGATGAGTCGTCTTGATAGCCGGATACTAGCGGTGCCGCGAATACAATGTTGTGTAATTATGCTAATATTAGTAATTAAGGTTATCTATATATCCCATTTATTCCAACTTGGCAGATCGTGTTTGTTTGGTCAAGTGCCGAGCAAACGGTCGACTACCGAGCGATTTTTTTTACCGAGCGTTTGAGTACCGAATTGTTCGAGTACAGAGCTGTTCGACTACCGAGGTTCTACTGTATATATATATATATATATATATATATATATATATATATATATATATATATATATATATATATATATATATATATATATATAATTTAAGAGAAAGAAAATGAGAGACAGTTTGAAGGTAAAAATAATATATATGAAAGGGGAGATAAGAAACCTGAAAATATATTATAAAATAAGTTAAAAAAAATTGTAGAAATAGAAAGAGTGAAGCCAATATGAACGTCATACAGAGAACATATGAGGTAAGGAGCCAGATTGTTGATGGTTGTCTACAACTGCACCAGGACGAGCAGCTGACACTGAGGCAGCAGTCATTACCAGCAACACTGGTAGAAACAGAGGGTTGTTATAGTCATAGCAAAAATGAAGGAAACTACAAGTAGAAGCACTAGTCCACACAGTGCTGTGAGTGACGGTGCTGTGAGTGACGGTGCTGTGAGTGACGGTGCTGTGAGTGACGGTGCTGTGAGTGACGGTGCTGTGAGTGACGGTGCTGTGAGTGACGGTGCTGTGAGTGACGGTGCTGTGAGTGACGGTGCTGTGAGTGACGGTGCTGTGAGTGACGGTGCTGTGAGTGACGGTGCTGTGAGTGACGGTGCTGTGAGTGACGGTGCTGTAAGTGACAGTGGAGTTAAACGAGTAGTTAAAAGAGTGGCAGTTCTAATGTAGAAGAAAAAGTTCAAATTTAGAAGAACAAGTTGTTCTAATTTAGAAGAACAAGTTGTTCTAATTTAGAAGAACAAGTTGTTCTAATTTAGAAGAACAAGTTGTTCTAATTTAGAAGAACAAGTTGTTCTAATTTAGAAGAACAAGTTGTTCTAATTTTAAAGAACAAGTTCTAATTTAAAAGAACAAGTTGCTCTAATTTAAAAGAACAAGTTGTTCTAATTTAGAAGATCAAGTTGTTCTAATTTAGAAGAGCAAGTTCTAATTTAGAACAAGTTCTAATTTAGAAGAACAAGTTGTTCTAATTCAGAAGAACAAGTTGTAGGCCATGTCTTCCATTCACTTCCATCTCAATGGTAAATTTCATGGCATTTTCCAATATAGTTTGCTCTATTATTTTCATCAATTTTCATGTGACAAATGGTTTTGAAAACCGACGAGTTGAAGATTGAGACACTTATGCAACATATGGGTATCTTTATTGAGGAAACGTTTCGCCACACAGTGGCTTCATCAGTCCAATACAAAGCAGAAAGGTGTAAGGAGAGGAGGAGTTTGAGGTAATCAGTCCCATCGACTCCAGGCTGACAGTGGCTGGAGGAAAGGGAGAGAGACTTCCGATTTCTTTTATTATCCTTGACTTATACACCTAATACGCGATAGTCCTCAGTCTGGATAGTAATAATAATGTTTATTTACTACAAGTACATGTATATTGGTGACATCATTGACATATTACTGTATAGAAAGCCCCTTGTTATGCTGAACATTTCGGGCAAATTAGGACAGTGTCCCAGGATGCGACCCACACCAGTCGACTACACCCAGGTACCCATTTTACTGATGGGTAAACATAGACAACAGGTGTAAAGAAACACTCCCAGTGTTTCTACCCTGGCTGGGAATCGAACCCAGACCCTCGCCGTGTGAAGCGGCGCCCATGTATTTATTTTTCTCTCTCTTACTTGTCATGTACATGTAAAACAAAGCCAAGAAAAGGTGAAAACAAACTTATAATCACCAAGAATGGAAAAAGAGGAGAGGCGGAATGAGGTTAGAAAAGACTTGATGGTTCAGAAGACAATTAAACCATTTAAGAATAGCAAAAATCGAAGGTGAGAAGACAGATGAAGCAGAAGGTAAACCAGAGATCTATGGATGGTATTTGTGGACCAATGAGTAGACGTTTCTTCTTGTTGAGAAGACGTTTCTACTCGTTGACAAGACGTTTCTTCTCGTTGACAAGACGTTTCTTCTCGTTGACAAGACGTTTCTTCTCGTTGACATGACGTTTCAACTCCTTGAGAAGACGTTTCATTCACCGGGGATAAAGTTCTGATTAACGAAACGACTTTTCAGTAAAACGTCAAAAACCACATATTTTATTATTAACGTAGAGGGAAGAAGAGGCAGTGACTGAAGAGGAGGAATTTAAGGAAGAAGAGAAAGAGGGAGTACAGGAAAGAAATGGGTTAGAAATGAAGGAAAACATTAAATGACGAGGATTAGTAAATGAAGGAGAAAGCGGAAGTAATAAAACAGGAAGTTTAAAATAATAAAACGAAGACGTGTAAAAAAAAAGAACAATAAATGAAGGACATACATAAAAATAGAAGAAACATTTTCAGGTGAAAGAAATAAGAAAAAAATAACGAGACACAGGAATAAAAGCAAAGAAAAGAGAATGGAAAGAAATGAGGAGAGAGTAGCAATTAAAACAAAGGAAAAAATGAAATAGAGGAAGAAAAAATAAAGAACTGGAGGACGAACGATAAAACAAGAGGGAGCAGTGAAATGGAAAGATTGAAAGTGTACGAGTAAAGAAAAAATGAGGATGAAAAGAAAATGGGAAAGTGAGTGAGGACAGGAAGATGGGATGACGCGTTTACAACAGGAAATAAAAAGAAAAAAACAGAAGGAAAAAAAATAGGTTGAAGGGGAGACATGAGAGGAAAGACATGAGAGGGGAGACATGAGAGGGGAGAAGCCTAAGACTGGGTGAGGACCGGAGCCAAGGCAATCATTTTTACTCTCCTAAAAAGTACACTTAATGATCATACACTTAAGGAATGGTAGGCCATCAGACTCATTTCCTAGAATCAAGAGCCCTTTCCCGCCAGGATCAAGGCACTTTCCAAGGAGAGGTAGTGAACGTTGCATTAAGGAGATTAGAGAGAGTAAAGGAGGAGCAGGAGAAGGGGAGATAAGGACTGAAACACATCTTTTTAAATCGAGATGTAATTAGAATCACCGACCTGAAAAATTAGGCTTCTATGGGGGGAAGAACTTCTGGCAAATTATTTACACATGAGGAAGTCCTGCCCCACTATCTCTGTAGCACCGCCACCAGTCTCTGTAGCACCGCCACCAGTCTTTGTAGCACTGCCACCAGCCTCTCTGTAGCACTGCCACCAGCCTCTCTGTATCATTGCCACCAGCCTCTCTGTAGCACCACTAACAGCCTCTCTGTAGCACCGCCACAAGGCTTTCTGTAGCACAGCTACCAGGCTCTCTGTTGCACCTTCAACAGCCTCTTTGTAGCACCCGAACCTGCCTCATTGTAACACCACCACCAACCCCTCTGTAGCACCCCCACAAGCCTGTCTATAGCACTGCCACCAGCCTCTATGTAGCACTGCTACCAGCTCTCTGTAGCACTGCCACCAGCCTCTATGTAGCACTGCTACCGGTCTCTCTGTAGCACCACCACCACCAACTCTCTGTAGCACCCCACCAATCTCTCTACAACACTACTGCTACCAGCCTCTCTGTAGCACAGCCACCAGCTTCATCCAGCACCACCACCAGCCTCTCTTTAGCACCCCCTCCATCCTCTCTGTAGCACTGCCACCACCCTCTCTCTATCACTACCACCAGTCTCTCTGTATCATTGCCACCAGCCTCTCCGTAGCACTGCCACCAGCCTCTCTGTAGCACTGCCACCAGCCTCTCTGTAGCACCGCCAACAGCCTCCCTGTAGCACTGCCACCAGCCTCTCTGTAGCATCGCTATCAGCTTCTCTGTAGCACCGCTACCAGCCTCTCTGTAGCACCTCCACCAGCTTCTGTGTAGCACCACCACCAGCCTCTCTGTAGCACCCCCACCTGCCTCATTGTAGCACCACCACCAGCCTCTCTGTAGCACTGCCACCAGCCTCTCTGTTGCACCACCACCAGCCTCTCTGTAGCACCGCCACCAGCCTCTCTGTGGCAGCGCTACCAGCCTCTCTCTGTGGCACCGCCACCAGCCTCTCTCTAGCACCGCCGCCAGCCTCTCCGTGGCACCGCCACCATCCTCACTGTAGCACCGCCACCAGCCTCATTGTAGCACCGTCACCAGCCTCACTGTAGCACCGCCCCAAGTCTTTCTCTATCACCGCCACCAGTCTTTCTGAAGCACCACCACCAGCCTCTCTGTAGCACTGCCACCAGCCTCTCCGTAGCACCGCTACCAGCCTCTCTGTAGCACTGCCACCAGCCTCTCTGTAAGCACTGCTACCGGTCTCTCTGCAGCACCTTCACCAGTCTCTGTAGCACCGCCAACAGCCTCCCTGTAGCACTGCCACCAGCCTCTCTGTAGCTTCGCTATCAGCTTCTCTGTAGCACCGCTACCAGCCTCTCTGTAGTACCTCCACCAGCTTCTGTGTAGCATCCTCACCAGCCTCTCTGTAGCACCCCCACCAGCCTCATTGTAGCACCACCACCAGCCTCTCTGTAGCACTGCCACCAGCCTCTCTGTAGCACCCCCACCAGCCTCTCTGTTGCACCCCCATCAGCCTCTCTGTAGCACTGCCACCAGCCTCTCTACAACACTGCTACCAGCCTCTCTGCAACTCTGCCACCAGCCTCTCTACAACTCTGCCACCAGCCTCTCTACAACACTGCTACCAGCCTCTCTGCAACTCTGCTACCAGCCTCTCTACAACACTGCTACCAGCCTCTCTGCAACTCTGCCACCAACCTCTCTGCAACTCTGCCACCAGCCTCTCTGCAACACTGGCACCAGCCTCTCTGCAACACTGCCACCAGCCTCTCTACAACACTGCTACCAGCCTCTCTGCAACGCTGCCACCAGCCTCTCTGCAACACTGCCACCAGCCTCTCTGCAACTCTGTCACCAGCCTCTCTACAACACTGCTACCAGCCTCTCTGCAACGCTGCCACCAGCCTCTCTGCAACGCTGTCACCAGCCTCTCTGCAACACTGCCACCAGCCTCTCTGCAACGCTGCCACCAGCCTCTCTGCAACACTGCCACCAGCCTGTCTTTGTTGTACAGCTTCTTACAGCAGCGAGTGACAGATATTTTGTTAAATTATGTGCGACCACGTGAGAGTACATGGGAGCTCATAAAAGTGCATGGGAGCACTTGCGAGTACATGGGAGCACATTAGAAAACATGTGTGTCCCATGAGAGTACATGGAACTACGTGAAAGTAAATGAGAGTAATGTAAAGACATGATCGTATTTTACAGTATATGGGAGTCCATGAGGGTGCTTGTAAACACGTTTTCTCAGCAGATAACCAGGTGGTTATCTGCTGAGAAAACGTCGTCTATTCTTCTAACGTCACGTATTCTCTCTTGCTTGAGATTCCTTTATAACTAGTCAGTCAATTTACGTTTTTGAAATTTTGCTATTCATCAGTTTTTGAAAAAAATTCTAATATGTCTCCAAAACGTATTTTTATTTTATTTTATATTAGGTTAAGTTAAATTAGGGTTAAGTTAGGCTACGTAAACCTATTACAACGTATTTTTGACTGTACACAAAACCCGTACATGACGACGTTTCGGTCCAACTTCTACCAATAACTGGTCACGGTCGAAGTCGCACCGAAACGTCGTTATAAGTTACATTCTATGTGCAGGTTATTTGTGTGTTGTTACAGTCACGGTATTGTGCCTTTTTATGCTTTCCGCATTTTTAACTAAATATTAAGAGCAGGACGCGATGCGTCTGGTAACGAGGAGGAAGAGGAGACGTTCAGATGCAAACGTCTACTGTTCTTGGTACGAGACGCAGCTGGTGTCTCGTTATTTATCATAACTGTTGGAGAAACAATGCATGGTAATGATGGTCGTGATACTAGTTCGTCGTTCAGGGATTCCTGTATATAATTTTTTTGAGGAAATATGAACTGAGCGTGAAGTATTTCCTCTCCATTTCTAATTACGTATTATAATACGTAATTAGAAATAGGCTATATCTATAATTATAGATTTAGCAAGATAGTTAGGTTCGTAGTGTCCAGTATTTACTTAGTACTTCGTCAGATAGTTTTCTAAAAAAAAAAAACCGTAATGATAGTATCATTTAATACCTCTTCTATTAATATTTTTCATTGTTCCAACACTATTTGCCAAAAAGAAAATATTCTGTCACTTCAGATACATTTTTTTCTTACTGTACAACATGTTGAAAATATTTTAATATCTTTATTTATTCTTCCATATTCTGTTAGGACCTTACATGTGGTTATCACAGTTCCTATTTTCCTCCTGTCAGCCTCCATGGGTCTCCTCACTGTTTTTCATCTTCTATCAACCCTTTTTTATTGCTCTAATCTACATGTTTTTATTTAGGTGTGAGCATCACATAGCAGCCGCATATTCCAATTTTGGCATAAATTATATTAAAGCATTTTTTTTTAGTATGTCTCCATCTTTGTACTTTAAAGCTATTTCACATTTAGTTTCTCGCAATTTCTTTTATATGATGTACCGGTGATTTTTTTTTAATAACCCCTAAATCTTTCTCTCTCATATGTACTTAAATTTGTCACACAATCTACATTTTTCGTGGCCTCGTTTCTCTTTCTTTCATTCCCATTACCTTACATTTATATACATTAAAATCAATCATCCATCTTTCGCTTCATTTACTTAATTTATCATAGTCATCTAATCGAAATTTAAACTCATGTTTATTATTTGTTTTGCAAAAGTTTTTTCATCATATGCAAACTTATTCATATAGTTTCGTATTCTTTGTGGCGATTCATTAACATATGTTGACATCTCAAGAGGACATTTTATCACTGATTTTCATTCTTAAACAGAAAGTCTCTTATCCCTCGTAATAGGCGGACTTATATTTTACGTTATGTTCTGTAGTTTCTATGTTAATCTCTCGTAGGGAACTTTATCAAAATATTTCTTATGATCAAAATAATATAGTCTTTTCATCTATTACGTTTTTTTATTTTTATTTTTGATGACTGCTTCAATGGGTTAATTTGACTCAGAAATTTGCAGGCCTAAAATCTTATTTTTTTTTTCTAGTTAGTAGTCGATTTCTCTCCAAGTATTTTATCCAGTTTTCTCGAATAGTTTTGTCCAATATTTTTGCAACAATTAGGCCTGAAATTTATAGGATCTTCTCTTTAAGCCACCATATTACGTTCCCTTTCATTCCTCTGTAAACCTCAAGTTTTTGCCCCGGTCTCTTGTGAGGTACAGTATCAATGTCTTCTTGTAGTCCAAGAAAATGCAATCCACCCATCTCCTTCTTTCCTCTCTCGCTTCTGTTAATTTATCATTGAACTCCAGCAAGTTGGTAAGACAAGATTTGCCATCTCTTAACCCGTGCATGGTATACATGTCAGTAATACTGATCTGAAATTCAGATCAGATAATAGCTAGTGGTTCAGACAGTGGTTCAGCTCCCACTCACAGAATCCATGGTGACACCTTGTCTTTGACGTGCCCTGCTCATTCAGAAGTTTTCCCCTCTTTCCCTGTTGTATACATGGTGACCAGTACCTGTCGGTGTATACGTGTCTCCTGCATCTCTGGTACTGTCGGGGTTTCCACTGAGATGACCTCTTTAATTTGTTTGTTCAACGTATCACAATCTTGTCAGTTTTCACGAGGACGTCTTCATTTTTTCGGTCAAATATCCAGGCACTTTATTGTCATTTTTCTTATGATGTTGCTGTGACACAGTTTAAGTTCAGGGTTGGTTACTGTCGCTCAGACTGTCTCCTCACCCTTGGATATTTGTTTCTGGATTTTCTGATTTATTCTCTCTTCTCATCTGTCCGTCACTTTCTGTAGTTTTCCCATACTATTGTGGGTTTAGTTTTTTACCCTCAGCACCTTTGGCAATTTCCCCTTTTGCGTATGAAGTTTTCTTTTGCCTCCTTGCTCTTTCCAGCTGAAGTAGGATCTCCCTGATTTTGTTAATTGACTTTCCATCCTGTTTCCTTTTCCACACCACTCCATTCAGGAAATTTTTTATCCTTTCAAAGTTCCCTCTTCTAAGATCTGATTTATCATGCCCTCAACCTACCATTGTTTCCTCAACGTTTAGATCCACAAGATTTTCGGAGGTCGGTTCTGTACTTGCAGTAAATACTAGATCCAATTTTGTTGGATTATTCTTCCTTTTTTTCTCTTCTCATGTCCTTCACATGCTGACATTAATGTCAGCTTCTTAGCCCTCCATGTTTCCAGTCTCCTTGACCATGAGGGGTCCCAATTCTCCATATCAATTTCCATGTGGTTTAAATCACCCATGATAAGTAGATGTACTTTGTCCCTTTGAGCTTTCCTTGCTGCTTATGCAATAGTATCAATCCTTGTTGTGTTGTCTTCACATTACTATGTCGGTCTCCATCTGCTTGATTACGAGTAAAACACCGTAGCTTCCACTGTGGGTTCCCCAACCTTGATTGTGAACGCTATATAGTCACTTGCTCCATATGTTTATTCTTCTCACTTCATCAAAACCACACTGATTTCTAATTAGTAGTACCACTCCTCCACCTCCCGCATTCCTCTGTCTTTTCTTATTACTTGATATTCTGCCTGGAAATATGGCCTCTATTATCATTTCATATATCTTTGTCTTTGACAGTTGTGTTGTCTGAGGTTACTTCTTAATTCGTTTTATCAATTCCTCAGTCTTGTTTGATAATCCAACTCCATTTGTGTAACACAGTGAGCCTCGTTTACTTTTCATGCCAAATCCCCTCAACAATCCCTCCTCAGCCCTACAAATTATGCTCTTGGTGCTCCGAGTTCTCTTCATGGTATTCACACCACACTGCTCTCAAACATGACATCAGTGTGTGGTGTGAATAACAGGTTTATTGTGTCTTGTTTTGTGTATTTGCTTTGCATGCGACAGGAGTTGGCAAGGCAATGCTTGGGTTGATGTGTGAGGAAGTTGTAGGTAAAGATGAGGGAGGGGGGAAAGAGGTTGGAGGGTATGGAGATTGGAAGAAGGACGTGCTGTTAGTGTTGGAGAAATGGGGGTAGGACTTGAGTGGGGCTGCTGGGAGAGAACTGGGGGATGGGGTGCATCTGAAGTTTCTTGAGACTGATTGCTTCCTCCTCCTGCCTCTTCATCTGCTTTTCTTCCCCGTGTCCGACAGCTTTTAACATACTGTCTATGTTTTCATCCTCTCCCTTTTCAGGTACACAGTGATAGTGAGTGTTGTGCAGACACGCTCTCTCAAGACCTTTTTTAATATTTGTGACAAGATAGTTAGCTTTATCAGGCATTGTTTGCCATGGCAGAACCTCTCGATTCAATGAAAATTTTCCATTTGATTTATCTCTTTTCTCCTCTTACGCACCGAATGTTCGATATGATCTTATGTTCCTCATCCTCCCATCTCCAGCTTCCTGGCCCCAGATGAACCACCTGAATGATATCCAGATCAACATTGACGTACCTCTTACTCTCAGTGCCTTCAGATTTCCTCTGCACCATTTACTTTGCCTTCTCTCCCTCACTCTCACTTTCTTAACCTCCCCATCTTCAAAGAACAACTCTACTAGTTACTTTCCTTCTTTATCCTTTCTAGGTTTTTCAACTTTTCCATTAATTTTTGCTGTCTCTTCTACCCTTCCCCTAATTTCTCCAAGGTAGTCTTCAACTTTTCCATTCACTCTTTCTTTAGCCATATTAGTCCTATTTACATTTTCTGCAACCTCTTCCCTTTTTTTTTTTTTTTTCAAATTTTCAAAATTTCCTCCGATAGGAAATGGAACTTTTTTTTTCCAATCCTTTTCCAATTTGCTATTCAGACCTTTACTCTCATTTTTTTAAATGGCCTTTGATTTACCATTTTTCTTGCATGCAAAAGCAGGTGAGGACTCATTCAACACGAGGCTTCAGTGAGAGTTTCCTTTACTCCTTGCACAAGAGCCGAGGTACTGGGCTGCACTCTACTGTTTACCAGCTAATACTTAGCGCGTGCAACAGTGTTCCTGTGTGTGTGTTGTGTGTACTCACCTAGCTGTACTCACCTAGTTGTGGTTGCAGAGATCGAGTCATAGCTCCGAGCCCCGCCTCTTCGCTGGTCGCTACTAGATCCCCTGTCTCTCTCTCTCTCTCTTTTCCATGAGCTTTATCGAACCTCTTCTTAATGCTTCACTCTCTAGATTGTTCCACTTCCTGACAACTCTAAGGCTAAAGAAATACTTCCTAACATCCCTATCACTCGTCTGAATTTTCAGCTTCCGGTTGATAATTAGACACATGTGCAACACTTGGGTATCTTTATTGAGGAAACGTTTCCCCTATACAAAGAAGAATGGTGAAGATCAGAAGGAGTTTGAGGTAATCCTTCTGATCTTCACCATTCTTCTTTGTATGGACTGATGAAGCCACTGTGTGGCGAAACGTTTCCTCAATAAAGATACCCAAGTGTTGTACATGTGTTTAATTTATCAACCTGTCGGTTCTCTGAACCATTTATCTAACATCCAGTTATGTGTGTGTGAGATCCTACTTAATAACCAATGGATTTAGAGGGTTTAACGGGATGTTTGAGAGACGAGAAAACTTTCTCCTCTTCACCTTCTCCCTTCCCCCGTTCTTATCCTCTCTTCAGTGACCAATGGTTGTGACCCGACTCTTCCTTCCCACTGTAACAGAAGCTTTCAGATATATCTATTCTCAAGCACCTCAAAGCTATAGAGTCTATGAACTCAAAAGACATGTGGGTGAATACAAATAGGAAGCAAGTTTGTCACGGCCTCACCTGCCTTGTACTGTGTGTGTGTACTCACCTAGTTGTGGTTGCAGGGTCGAGTCACAGCTCCTGGCCCCGCCTCTTCACTGGCCGCTACTCGGTCACTCTACCCGCTCCATGAGCTTTATCATACCTCTCCTTAAAGCTATGTATGGATCCTGCCTCCACTACATCACTTCCCAGACTATTCCACTTTCTGATAACTCTGTGACTGAAGAAATATTTCCTAACATCACTGTGGTTCATCTGAGTCTTCAACTTCCAACTGTGACCCCTTGTTGCTGTGTCCCATCTCTGGAACATCCTGTCTCTGTCCACCTTGTCGATTCCTCTCAGTATTTTATATGCCGTTATCATATCCCCTCTATCTCTCCTGTCTTCCAGAGTCGTTAGGTCGATTTCCCGTAACCTCTCCTCGTAGGACATACCCCTTAGCTCCGGGACTAGTCTTGTTGCAAACCTTTGCACTTTCTCTAGTTTCCTTACATGCTTGGCTATGTGAGGGTTCCAAACTGGCGCTGCATACTCCAGTATGGGCCTAACGTACACAGTGTACAGAGTCCTGAATGAATCCTTATTAAGATGTCGGAATGCTGTTCTTAGGTTTGCTAGGCGCCCGTATGCTGCAGCAGTTATTTGGTTGATGTGCGCCTCAGGAGATGTGTGTTGCCTTGTACTGTGTGGGTTGCTTTGTACTGTGGGTGTTGCCTTGTACAGTCTGTGCTACCATGTACAGTGTGTGCTTCCTTGTACTGTGTGTGATGCCTTGTACTGTGTGTGCTCCCTTGTACTGTGTGTGCTCCCTTTTACTGTGTGTGTTGCCTTGTACTGTGTGCTCCCTTGTACTGTGTGTGTTGCCTTGTACTGTGTGTGTTTCATTGTACTGTGTGTGCCTTATACTGCGTGTGTTGCCTTGTACTCTTTGTGTTCCTTGCACTGTATGTGTTGCCTAGTACTGTGTTTGTTTCCTTGTACTGCGTGTGTTGCCTTGTACTGTTTGTGTTGCCTTGTACTGTTTGTGTTGCCTTGTACTGTTTGTGCTGCCTTGTACTCTTTGTGTTGAATAGTACTGTGTGTGTTGCCTTCTAATGTGTGTGTATTGCCTTGTACTGTGTGTGTGTTGCCTTGTATTGTGTGTATTGCCTTGTACTGTGTGTGTATTGCCTTGTACTGTGTTGTGTTCTACCTTATACAGTGTGTGCTACCGTTTACACCACATTTCTAGGGTAGGTTGCATTATGTTAGGTTAGAAAAACTAGAATTATTAGATAAAAATTTATAAAATTCTGCCGTTCTGCAATAGAACAGTCGTATTCCAACTGTTCAAGTTGCCGTTAACAGTCAGACATTTGACTGTTTTCACAACAATGATGGGATGTTTGTGGTTAAAAGGTATGGAAGGAAATTTATCACACACACACACACACACACGCACACACACACACACACACACGCACACACACACACACACACACACACACACACACACGCAAAGATATATAAAATACTGCGAGGAATTGACAAGGTGGACAAAGACAGGCTGTTCCAGAGAGGGAACACAGAAACAAGAGGGCACAACTGGAAGCTGAAGACTCAGATGAGTCAAAGGGATGTTAAGAAGTGGAATAGTCTGGCAAGTGATGTAGTGGAGGCAGGAACCATACATAGTTTTAAGACGAGGTTTGATAAAGCTCATGGAGCAGGGAGAGAGAGGACCTAGTAGCGACCAGTGAAAAGGCAGAGCCAGAAGCTATGAATCAACCCCTGCAACCACAATTAGGTGAGGACAATTAGGTGACCCCACACACACACACACACACACACAAACACACAGGAGCTTTGAATCGCCCCTGCAACCACAAATAAGTGAGTAAACACAGACGCACGTGCGTGCGATCTCTCTCTCTCTCTCTCCCCGGGTTTTCACTGTCGCACTTGGTCTTTCGGTCCATTATTTCTCTCTCCTTCACCACCTCCCTTTCCGTCTCATCTCTACTAACCGTCTCATCCCCTCCCTCCCTCCACTCCATTACTTCTCTTTCTCTCCCCTACCCCCAACTTCCCTACTCAATATCCCACCAAACACAATGGTCACAATTCCACTCCTTCCTCTTACACCCTTTGTGAACCCGGGATCGAACCCACTTCATTTATTACATCGCTCAGCTTGGATTCGCGAAGCGTTTCCTTTCATTGCATAATATCTCTCTATTTCATTCTATCACACGTTTATGTGCTCAGCTTGACTGAATCTTATATTCTCCTCAGTTCCTTCTACTCCTTGATTCCAAGATGGCTCTGACATGTATATAGTGTCGTGAATGACTCCTTATTGAGGTTCTGAAAGCCACTCTTAAATCTGCCAGTCTCGCGTTTAGTGCAGCAGTTATTCGGCTCAAGTTTGCCTGGGTGATTTTCTTGGAACTTACGTTAAATTCTAATAGCTTCCTGGACCAATCCTGCAGCTTATTCAGTTGCTTTTGTAATCGTTCCTGGACTGCCCCAGGGATACACCTCTAATTCCATTTCTTCTGTTTTGTTATATATGTATACAAGAAACAGTACTGGTGCCAGTACTGACCATTCCAACATCTCCTCAAGGACAGTAACTTATTATTTCCGTCATGTTTGGTATGTCTTGATCCACTGTATTTCTTTACCTCTTATTCCTACCTGCTCTTCCTGCTTTCATCTCAGTCTCATGTGAGATACTGTATCGGACACCTTCATACATCAGTAAATTATACAACCCACTTACGTCTCTCTCTCTCTCAATCACTGTCTCTTTCCTAACTTTCGTTACCTTTTCATACAACTCTAGCAGATTTACCATCTATAAACCGTGCTGGCCATTACAAATGAACCTTCTCCTTTCTAGGTGCTCCACTGCTCTTCTGTTTACATGCTATGCTTGTCAGTGATACTAGCTGCTAGAGATGCACAGATCTCTGCTCCCTCTTTCAGACCCCATAAAGGGATGCTGTATGGTCCCTTTTTCTTTGAGGAATCCAACTAGGTTAGTAGTTTCTTCATCTCTTCTCCCGAAATGCGTATTGTGTCCATATTGTTGGTTCACTCATCATTCTTGACTCTCTGGTAATCTTCCAGTTTCAATGAGAATATTTCCTTAAATCTTCTGTTCAGCTCCTCAATTATTTTTGGGTTATTTCTAGTGAGCTCACCTTTTCCTTTTTTTCATCCTTATTACTTTGCTCTTCTCTGTTGTCTTCTTTCTGATGTGGCTGTATAGCATTAGCAACTTTGACTCGGCTTTCGAGATAATGCCATTCTCACATTGGCGCTCAGCCTCTCTTCTCATCCATGGGTAATCGTTTCTGGCTTTTCTGTCTACTTCCCCTTTCATCGGTGTTCTTTGCTTCGTGTATTTCTTCAACTCAATTGCACTTTTAACTCTTGCCTCTGAACAGCTCTGGGGAACCATGGGTTTGCTATGTTTTTGCCTGCGCTGCTTCTGCTTCTCTTGGTAAGAATTCATCCTCTGCCTCCTAACACTTTCCAGTTATATCTGCCAATCATTCCTGTAGCTATCTTTCCATCTTTTTACCTTTCCCACGCTACTCCGTTTAAGAACTGCCTCATGCCATTATTGTCTCCTATTTTGAAGTCAGGTTTGTCCTTTCCTTCCCGATCTGTGTTTTCACGTTCACTGCCTCACGATATTCAAACTTCAGTTCTATGTGGCTGCTAGCACTGAGGAGGCTTTTCTTATTTAGTCTTCTACATCAGAGTCACCTTAAGTGAATACAAGATTTAGCCTTGCTCGTTCGTCTCTGACACGCTGACACAGTTTTCTATCTCCGCCTTCAGCAATTTAGCCCACCTCTATGTGATTCCAGATTCTCCCAGTCTATTTCCTTTTGGTTGAAATCTCCCATAATAAGTTGCTTGCGTTGCCTCTGTGGGCTCATTTAGCTACCTGAGATATCATGTCCGCCATTGATCTGTTGTCATATTCCTGTCTTGGTCTCCTACTGTTTAGTAATGGGCTCTACATCACTGCTAGCACCATCTTGGGTTGTCCTTTCCTAAGTATTAATTCTACATAGTCATGTGAACATTATCAATTTATTCCTTTCATCTCCTCAAAAGTTCACTTGTTCTTGTTTACCAGTGCTACTCCTCCACCTCCTTTTTTTCCCTCTATCTATCACTAATACTATTTATTAACTTGGTTAACTCTGTTAACTAATCGTCCTGAACCAGCCTAAACAGACGTCAGGAATCCTATCATCATTGCCCCAGCGTAGATTAGGTAAAATTCTATAGTGACAAAGTGTTTGTCCAGCCAATTCTTAAATGACTGTATTGTTTTCGTTCTTACAGCTTCAACAGGTAGTTTGATGAATTACACATGTGCAACATCTGGGTATCTTTACTTGTAGACGTTTTGCCATCCAGTGGTTTTATCAATATATGGACGTAATATAGTGTCTAAATAAATATAGCAGACAGTGGAAGATGTATACATTTCCACAATCTTCATATTGTGTCCATTTATTATATTGATAAAGCCACTGGATGGCGAAACGTCTGCAAGCAAAGAAACCCAGATGTTGCACATGTTTTTAACTCATCGTCTTGTGGGTCATGTATACTGCAGGTAGTTTGTTCCACTCTTCTATAATTCTAATTATTTTTTTTTACGCAAGTTCGAGTAAAGTGAAAGTTCATTCCAATTTTATCGAGTTATGGACTCATTTTACGCTTCAAATAAATCTTCGTGTTTCAGTGTATCAAAACCATTTAATAATGTCTTTTTAGGTGTGAATGAGATCTCGTTGTCTCCGTATTCTGAGAGAGAGAGAAAAGGTAAAGTGATTTTCGTTTGCCATCATATTTTATCGTATTAACGTTGGTAGAATTACCGACAATATGTTAGGTAAAAGGACTAAAGCTCCTGGAGAGCAGCGAAACGTTGTCACAATAGAATGTCACATTAGTTGCACATGTGTCCTTTTACCTAACATCATATTTTATCTTTTTTCCTTACTGATGGTTTGAGCCTGGGTGCTCTTCTTGTGGCCCCAGGCTACTTCTAAGTCATCGCGACCTTCTCACCTTACCTTCTGCAGTATTTAAGACAATTCCTATGCTTCATCTTCACATTATTCTAGACGAAGGAGCTAAACACTTCTCCAGAATGAGGGACTGATTACCTCAAAACCTTTCTCTTCATGGTTGATGGACTGATTACATTTTACTTCACTATCACTCCTGCTGTCTCAATTAACAATAAAGATATCCAACAGCAGCTACTCTTCAACTGTCGGTATTTTATTTCATTTTCAACATCTTTATACCCTCTTCAGTATATATTCGCCTGTTTATGTAATTTGTAATCCAAAGCTGATGTCTTATTCCAGATACCGTCTAACAAGTTCATTATAGAAAGTCACTGTCGTTTATGCTCTTTTATACTCGAAATTTTGGTTATGAAACCCAATCATTCACTTGGCTTTGTTGCTCTATTATACTCATTGTATTGTACTTTTGAGGTATTGTTTCTTGTGTTAATATGGGCAAGTGATGTCACAAGCAATAATGTGCTAAATCAAGAACAAACTTCAAAGTTTAAAAGTTATGTAACTTCAGTATGATATCCTGTGAGAATAAGTTTGGTAAATGCTTCAGAAATTAGGAATGAGGCTGGTTTATGTGTGAAGGTGCTAGTAGTGGCAATCAGCGCAGATTCAGAGCAAAGTCAGTTTAGTCTGCTTCCCTGAGACTTGGTTTAGTGATGTGGAGTTCATCAAATGGTTCTCTATGATGGCACGAACTACAGGCGTATTTCGTGCCATCTCTCTGGTAGGTGCTCCTGTGTTCACTGATACTCGTGTTCAGGTCCCTAGAAGTTTCACCAACGTAAAACTTGTCACAATTTCCACAGGGTATTATGATGACGCCAGCAATGGTGATTTTTTATGCTAAATTCCTTTAAACTAAATCCATGTTTTTTTTTTTTGTATTGGATGCTACGGTGGGAACCTTGATCTTGTCTGGAATTGTGTAGTGTCTTCTTTACTCTTCTCGTGCAGTCATTGATGGAGGGTTGTGGATGGCATAGTTTGAAAAAGGCTTAATTCATGTAAGCAGCGACTGGCTTACCGAGCCTGTGGTTGTTCAAAAACGCATACTGAGACCTGGTAAGCCAGCGGTTGTTCAGACCGCTGGTTGTTCAGCATTGGTAAGCCATTTGTTGTTCAAACACACTCAGAACGGGTAAGCCAGTGGTTGTTCAAACACACACACACACACACACACACACACACACACACACACACACACACAAACACACACACACACAGTCTCTCGACAGCTTAAAAAAATAGACCTAAGTAAATGAAAGGCAAACACAAGTGGCTGAGTTACATTTGTTCCAGCCATTTTTTACGAAAGTGAAAGCAAAGATGATAAAAAAATATATAATACAATCAAGACAGAGACAAAGGAGGCACAGAAGATACTCTCAGAACACACACTTGTATAAACACTTGTCTGATTAAACGAGAGGCTCAAAGCCACTAGTCACTTACTAGAGCAATAGAACACCTTTACTGCTGCGCCAATGTGTACTTTAATACTAAGCAGTGGATTATCTTTATTAATGTAGCAAAGTTATGAAATACTTTTATCACCTTGATAATCTCTACTAGAACATAGAGCAGTGGAGCTCCTTGATGTCTGTGGAATTCAACTCCAGCATAGAGCAGAGAAGTTCTTTATTACTTTGAAACTCTACACAACTCAGTGGAATAACTTTAATAGTGTTGCAGCCAATCCTCCAACACAGAGCAATGAACAATTTTTATTATTGTGGAGTTCTCCTCCAACGCAATGCAGTGGATTCTCTTTATTTCTGTGGAATTCTGTTCCAATTCACAAGAGGAACTCTTTTATTGCTGGGGATCTCTGTTCAAACACAGCAATAAAATACCTTTATTATTATGAAAATGTATTCCAACACGTAGCAAGGACACACTATTATTATTGAGGAGCTGTACCCATCTCAGCAAAGGAATTTGCTTTATTAATCTTTACTGAGCTCATAGCAAGAGAAATCTTTCATTACTGATGAACTAACTTTATTAACATTTAATTCAACTCATCACAGAGCAATGGAAGTCCTTTAACACTATGTAATTCATTACCGAAAAAAATACCTTTTAAACCTTGAGTATTCATGTGAACTTGAGGTTACAATTAATATATCTCATCCTGTTTGATGGCTTCCCAGCTGACTACCAGCGGGTTATTAAATATTCTAAGAGACGCTAATTGATTTATCCTGTACACTCCATTTTACATTTATATGCAAGAAAACAAACGAGTAAACTAGAGTAAACAGAGATGAAACTGCGAAGTGAGAGAGGGGCGAGCCAGGTGGGTGGACAGTGAAGACATTCTTTAAGATGTATCTTCACTCACGATTGTAAACAAACCACGGAACGGGCGGGAATTGAACCCATGGCAAGTTAGTCATAAAACTCCAGGACAATGGCTTATGCACTGGCCTGGAGGTTTAGGTTCAATCCCCGCCCGTACCGGGGTTTTTATGGTGCATCTTCGTAGAGGTTCATTTTTTGTTAAATATTGTGGTGATAGCCCTTGATATTGTGGTGATAGCCCTTGATATTGTGGTGATAGCCTTTGATATTGGGGTGATAGCCCTTGATATTGTGGTGATAACCCTTGATATTGTGGTGATAGCCCTTGATATTGTGGTGATAGCCCTTGATATTGTGGTGATAGCCCTTGATATTGTGGTGATAGCCCTTGATATTGTGGTGATAGCCCTTGATATTGTGGTGATAGCCCTTGATATTGTGGTGATAGCCCTTGATATTGTGGTGATAGCCCTTGATATTGTGGTGATAGGTGATATTGTTGACAATGACGAGGAGACAAATCAGAAGTTTCATGATGCTGATCGGAGTGTATGAAGAAGTGTTGCATTCAGGTTTAACTTAAAGTTACTGATTAAAATTTTAAGTACATACTGCAACTTGATGGATATACTTTCCTTCCTAGTTTGATTAATGCCAACATTAAAATGGCGGAACACTGCAAAAAAGTCTTTGCTGTGCAACACTTTACTAAAGATTGACTTTATCAGGTACATGAGAAGGCCAACATGTGGTAAAACGTTGTTGAATGAAGACTGTTTTGCAGTCAGTATCTTACCATTCTGTCGACGAGAACCATTTGTCTGAAACATTAATATGCGTTTAGGTATTACGACGTGGATATCACTCGAATGTAAATGCTGCATATGACACTACAGAAGGGCAGTAACAACTGTGTATGGTTAATGTTCTACTTTCACACTATCGGGAGTGTCGCCTGCATTTTTTCATAGGTTGCTTGAGGCTCTCGAGGATCCTTCATGTACAGTATATCTTATCAAATATCTCTTCTGCTCTCCTGAGAATATATTCCCGGTATTTTGAGGGCTTTGCGGTCCCTTGAATTCTTTACTGGCTCTAAGCATGTAGTAAATGATCTTTGAATCTCAAACGAGAGAACGTAAGTTATTTGAAGACTGTTACCATTGGAATATTTATTCTTTCAACTTCTCTAAACGCTTTCTACCCTGTCATTTTTTGGCGGGAGCATTTCCCTAATACCGTTCTCTAAATTACGGTCACCTGATATTATACCCAAGTCATTTTCATGTTCCTTTCGTTATGAGATGATCCTCCAGTGTTTTGTATCCAGTGCTCCTTTTGAGTTCCTTAATCTCTCTGCATCTGATCTGATGGAATTTGTCACCTCTGAACTTCATGTTACTATATATATTGGCCCCTGGAAGACTTTGCTGATATATGCCGTCAAATTTTCATTGACATCTACGGTGGCGACTTTCATATTTACTGTAGTATCGTCTCCAAAGGATGACATGAAGATGTGAGGGAGAGGAACAGCAACGGCGCCAGTACCGTTCCCTAAAGCAGATTTTTTTTTTACACTCTTGAGACTAGATTTTGCTTTTTTTTACTGCTACTCTTTGTTTTTCTATTCCCACTTTTCCTGTTATACGTTTTGAACTTATTTTATAGTCTCTCTCTCCATGATCGCATTTCTCAAATGCCTTGGCTTCTAATCTCCCTTTCAAAAACTTATGAAGTGTGATGTCAGTATAACTGTTTTGTAATTTTTGACAGAGCTCAGTTGCCTCATTTGTTCACTTTTTAAGTCCTTGTGTTAAGAATATTTTGCAATTATTTTTAAATAACGAATTCCAAGAATCAGTCCCTGATATTGCATGTGTGAGCACACAATATCAGGTATATGAAGTGAAGGATGGACGAAGGTAATAAAAAAAAAACTATCGGAATCCTCTTTTATTCTGTTTAGTGAACTGCTGAATATTGGTTAAAATTAGTCTTTCAGAATTTTCCTCATTTATTTTTAATAATTTGTTCAACGGATATTATCCACCAGATGCTACGCAATTCCGCAAACACTCGTGTGTGTTGCATTTGAACCTATAGCGTCATATGCACTGTGCGTGTGAATATATAAATTGGTCTGTATATTTCGATTCCCTTCTGGGATCCTCTTCAGTAGCTGAAGAGGATCCCAGAAGGGGATCGAAATATACAGACCAATTAATCTTCCGAGTTTCTGTGATGCAGTTCAGGCACAATAATGTACATGGATATATATGTTTATAATTGTGTACATATGTACATGGATATGTACGCACATGCTATGGATGTATATGTCGTGTCGAATAGGTAAAACTTGCGATTTTGGCTTAATAGCGACGCTCTTCTTGCCGAATAAGGCAAGTGAAAATTTGTGTATGCAATAATTTCGCAAAAGTCATTCTGAACCTAACGAAAAATAAAATATTTTATTGTGTTTGTTTATTATTAAATTACTGTAAACTTATTTAAAATATATTTAGTTGGATTAGGCTAAATTAAATTGAGCTTGTTATAATAAGGTTAAGTAAGTTTTCTAAGGTTCTTTTGGTACAAAATTATTAATTTTTACATTAACATAAATGAAAAAAATATATCTTTAAACTTATAAGAGAAAATTTTAGATAGGACTTAATTTGAAATGAGTTCTTGCTAAATGACCAGTTTTATTCGGCACGACATATACATGCATATAAATGAATGAGCATATATATATAGGCAAGTATACATATATACATATGCACACGTATACATATGTCCATGCATACATACGCATGCATATACACGTATCCATATGCATAAGAATACATTCACACGCACAGATACACTAACATTTACTTATGTATATTCATACATACAGCAGTGCCTACACATGTATATACGCTCTCGCATATATACGCAAAAGTTTATACATACATGTATACATTCTTATGTACACACTCGCATACATATTATATTTTGCTGTATTATTTTATTATTATTATTATTATTATTATTATTATTATTATTATTATTATTGGGGAAGCGCTGAACTCACTGGATCATACAACACCTGGGAATTGGGAGGTCATTAGGTTGGATTCAAGGATGGGAAGAGCAGCTCCAGTTCACTGAATCAAGAGCCCTTCACGTCATCAGGACACTTACCTTATCAGTGTGGAGCGTGGAAGCCAGGAGACCCAGCTGCTAAAAAGCAATTACATGATGTATCGAGCGGCCTGTAGTGGCCCGTAGTAGCTTGCAGTATCTCGTAGTGCCTTGTAGTGTAATGTCCCGTAGTGGCCTGTAATGTCCCGTAGTAGCCCGTAATGGCCTGTAGTATCCCGTAGTGTCCTGTAGTAGCCCGTAGTTGCCTGTAGTAGCCCGTAGTGGCCCGTAATGGCCTGTAGTAACTTGTAGTAGCCTGCACTGGCCCGTAGTGGTGTGCTAGCCTTTATTCATGGACAATTAAATACTATGTTTAATTCATTTGTAATGAAATGACATGTGGGAGGATTATTAGGAATGTCTTAAACACTGTTGTGTACGCCCTGTGTGATGGCTAAGTTCCAGAAATGACAACTGGTCGTGGCTTATCGTGGTTAACTCATTATCCGTTACTCTTTGGTTTGCGTGCGACCGGGAGTAACAGCCTGGTTGATCTGGTCCTGATCCACCGGGAGGCCTGGTCACAGACCGGGCCCCGGGGGCGTTGATCCCCGAAACCCTCTCCAGGTACGCTCCAGACCACAGGAGCCAGGGCCCGTCCTGGCAAATAAAGATGCTGTCAAGGAACAGCTTGCAGCAGTTCTGTTTCCTGCAATATTTTTATTAATATGATGATTTGGCTGATGCTGAAAGTGGATAAATGAAACCGATTAAATACATTTTTAAGCATTAACCTCTTCTTTTTTTTGCAGTTGCATCTTCCATTGTAACCCCTCTTGAGGAAGCATCCTCAAGTGTTGGTCTAGGAAGCAAGTCACTAGAAGAAACTAGTCTCCCTGGTATTATTATTCTAAGGCTGGTTGAAAATAACAAATAATTAATTTAATTCATACCTCATCATTTTTCAGAAGCAAAATGCAATACTGAGTTTAACGTGTCATCACTGTCGACCAATAAATTAAATTGACAGATGGTAAGAATTTTACTTTCGATGTGGTGTAATGAAGAGGTGGAATGATTACCTCCATTAACGCATTCCAGCCAGGAAGATTTGGTAAATGCAACAATTTCTCTCTCCTCTGCAAATTCCAGTTGAATGCAACAATGTCTCCTGAAAAAAAAGATATTGGAATGTTGCTAACAGGAGCAAGAGCTTAAACACCTTAGCACCGCATGGATCCCAAACAAAAGAAAGTGTTATAGTCATTATAAGTCGACAAGTTAAAGTCGGCATTGTCAAAAAAAAAAGTGTAAAACCTCACTGTAAAATTTCTGACGACTGCTGCATGACGGCCAAGGCTTCATACAGAACGACTGCTGCATGACGGCCAAGGCTTCATACAGAACGACTGCTGCATGACGGCCAAGGCTTCATACAGAGCGACTGCTGCATGACGGCCAAGGCTTCATACAGAGCGACTGCTGCATGACGGCCAAGGCTTCATACAGAGCGACTGCTGCATGACGGCCAAGGCTTCATACAGAGCGACTGCTGCATGACGGCCAAGGCTTCATACAGAGCGACTGCTGCATGACGGCCAAGGCTTCATACAGAGCGACTGCTGCATGACGACCAAGGCTTCATACAGAACGACTGCTGCATGACGGCCAAGGCTTCATACAGAGCGACTGCTGCATGACGACCAAGGCTTCATACAGAACGACTGCTGCATGACGGCCAAGGCTTCATACAGAGCGACTGCTGCATGACGACCAAGGCTTCATACAGAACGACTGCTGCATGACGGCCAAGGCTTCATACAGAGCGACTGCTGCATGACGACCAAGGCTTCATACAGAGCGACTGCTGCATGACGGCCAAGGCTTCATACAGAGCGACTGCTGCATGACGGCCAAGGCTTCATACAGAGCGACTGCTGCATGACGGCCAAGGCTTCATACAGAGCGACTGCTGCATGACGGCCAAGGCTTCATACAGAGCGACTGCTGCATGACGGCCAAGGCTTCATACAGAGCGACTGCTGCATGACGGCCAAGGCTTCATACAGAGCGACCTGCTGCATGACGGCCAAGGCTTCATACAGAGCGACTGCTGCATGACGGCCAAGGCTTCATACAGAGCGACTGCTGCATGACGGCCAAGGCTTCATACAGAGCGACTGCTGCATGACGGCCAAGGTTTCATACAAAGCGACTGTTGCATGACGACCAAGGCTTCATACAGAGCGACTGCTGCATGACGACCAAGGCTTCATACAGAGCGACTGCTGCATGACGGCCAAGGCTTCATACAGAGCGACTGTTGCATGACGCCCAAGGCTTCATACAAAGCGACTGTTGCATGACGACCAAGGCTTCATACAGAGCGACTGTTGCATGACGGCCAAGGCTTCATACAGAGCGACTGTTGCATGACGGCCAAGGCTTCATACAGAGCGACTGTTGCATGACGGCCAAGGCTTCATACAGAGCGACTGCTGCATGACGACCAAGGCTTCATACAGAGCGACTGCTGCGTGACGACCAAGGCTTCATACAGAGCGACTGTTGCATGACGACCAAGGCTTCATACAGAGCGACTGCTGCGTGACGACCAAGGCTTCATACAGAGCGACTGTTGCATGACGACCAAGGCTTCATACAGAGCGACTGTTGCATGACGGCCAAGGCTTCATACAGAGCGACTGTTGCATGACGGCCAAGGCTTCATACAGAGCGACTGTTGCATGACGACCAAGGCTTCATACAGAGCGACTGTTGCATGACGGCCAAGGCTTCATACAGAGCGACTGCTGCATGGCGGCCAAGGCTTCATACAGAGCGACTGCTGCATGACGGCCAAGTCTTCATACAGAGCGACTGTTGCATGACGGCCAAGGCTTCATACAGAGCTACTGCTGCATGACGGCCAAGGCTTCATACAGAGCGACTGTTGCATGACGGCCAAGGCTTCATACAGAGCGACTGTTGCATGACGCCAAGGCTCATACAGAGCGACTGCTGCATGAGGCACGAACAAGGCTTCATACAGAGCGACTGTTGCATGACGGCCAAGGCATCATACAGAGCAGTGTTTGTGTATGAGGCACGAACCAACCTTCATACAGAGCGACTGTTGCTGACGCCAAGGCTTCATACAGAGCGACTGTTGCATGACGACCAAGGCTTCATACAGAGCGACTGCTGCGTGACGACCAAGGCTTCATACAGAGCGACTGTTGCATGACGACCAAGGTTTCATACAGAGCGACTGTTGCATGACGGCCAAGGCTTCATACAGAGCGACTGTTGCATGACGGCCAAGGCTTCATACAGAGCTACTGCTGCATGACGGCCAAGGCTTCCTACAGAGCGACTGTTGCATGACGGCCAAGGCTTCATACAGAGCGACTGCTGCATGACGGCCAAGGCTTCATACAGAGCGACTGCTGCATGACGGCCAAGGCTTCATACAGAGCGACTGCTGCATGACGGCCAAGGCTTCATACAGAGCGACTGTTGCATGACGACCAAGGCATCATACAGAGCAGTGTTTGTGTATGAGGCACGAATAACTAACTTCACCAAAATATCCAACTTCAACATATATTCAGATTTCGTGTATACACTCCGAGGGTGAAATGAATCTGTGACGTTAAAGATCTGCGCCTGGCGGTAGAACTGATGCAAGTTTTGACATCACGCTTTTTTCCACTTTTTTCTATATCCCTGTTATTCTTGTCCTTTTCTCTGACATCTTTTAAAATTGTTGAAAGGACAGATGGATCACAATTCTTACATCATTCAGAAGGTGTGCTGGTGGTAGGCAATCATCAGTGTCGTATACCAGTCATCTTGTGTCTTCCAATATAATAGCATCTGATATACGATCAATTTTTTGACGTTTTCATGTTTGTCGTTCTTCTAACCTCACTAGCAACATAACCTCACTAGCAACATAACCTCACTAGCAACATAACGTCACTAGCAACATAACCTCACTAGCAACATAACCTCACTAGCAACATAACCTCACTAGAAACATAACCTCACTAGCAACATAACCTCACTAGCAACATAACCTCACTAGCATCATAACCTCACTAGCAACATAACCTCACTAGCAACATAACCTCACTAGCAACATAACCTCACTAGCAACATAACCTCACTAGCAACATAACCTCACTAGCAACATAACCTCACCACCAGTCACCCTACTCTCGTCACTATAACCCCTCCCTACCCCTCACTTCACCCTATCACCTTTCCCCTTCACCAACAACTCCATCACTTCCCCTACCCCTAACTACACCTCCCTTGAGATCCACTACTCCTCCCTTCCCCCCACAACCTCCCCCCTCCACCCAGAGCTCAGGTGTGGGTGAGTGTGGCGGGTGGTAGACAGGTGACACTAGAGTGACAGGTAATTGAGACAGCGTGTGGCACTCTGACACTACCCACCCAAGTTTCCACTCCCTGTAGTAACTCTCCTCACTCTCTTCACTCTAATTACTCTTTTTCACTTTCTTCCCTCGCCTCATTTTTTTCATTCTCTTCTTTTTCTTCATTCTCCTTGCTCTCTTCATTCTCCTCACTCTTTATTATGTACTCTCTTCTCTCTCCTCACAATCCTCTCTCTTCTCATTATAGCCTGGAAGACAACCTTCATCAGTTAAATACAGGGGAACATAACACTGGAGACTGTAGAAATAGTTTTGAGGTGATCAGCACGTCAACCTTGGGTAGTAGGTAGTCAGTCTCTCAAGCCTAAGGCATAGACACGCGGCCAGACCTTGTGTACTAGGGTTGAAGTGAGGTGAAACAGGTGGAGGTGGAGTCACAGGTGAGCGTGTCCCACTAAACAGTTGTTTAGGAAGGGAATAGCGGGAGACCTTTCTTGTATCAAGACTCCATAGTGTTGCTGTGTCAGACAACTATCATCCCTAATGTACTTTCACTGGGCTAGGCTCACCAGACAGGTAACATGCCTTCTGTACTTTCACTGGGCTAGGCTCACCAGACAGGTAACATGCCATGTGTACTTTCACTGGGCTAAGCTCACCTGACAGGTAACATGCCCTCTGTACTTTCACTGAGCTAGGCTCACCAGACAGGTAACATGCCTTCTGTACTTTCACTGGGCTAGGCTCACCTGACAGGTAACATGACATGTGTACTTTCACTGGGCTAAGCTCACCTGACAGGTAACATGCCTTCTGTACTTTCACTGAGCTAGGCTCACCAGACAGGTAACATGCCTTCTGTACTTTCACTGGGCTAGGCTCACCAGACAGGTAACATGCCTTCTGTACTTTCACTGAGCTAGGCTCACCTGACAGGTAACATGCCTTCTGTACTTTCACTGAGCTAGACTCACCAGACAGGTAACATGCCTTCTGTACTTTCACTGAGCTAGGCTCACAAGACAGGTAACATGCCATGTGTACTTTCACTGGGCTAGGCTCACCTGACAGGTAACATGCCATGTGTACTTTCACTGGGCTAGGCTCACCTGACAGGTAACATGCCTTCTGTACTTTCACTGAGCTAGGCTCACCTGACAGGTAACATGCTTTCTGTACTTTCACTGGGCTAGGCTCACCAGACAGGTAACATGCTTTCTGTACTTTCACTGAGCTAGGCTCACCAGACAGGTAACATGCCTTCTGTACTTTCACTGAGCTAGGCTCACCTGACAGGTAACATGCTTTCTGTACTTTCACTGAGCTAGGCTCACCAGACAGGTAACATGCTTTCTGTACTTTCACTGAGCTAGGCTCACCTGACAGGTAACATGCCTTCTGTACTTTCACTGAGCTAGGCTCACCTGACAGGTAACATGCTTTCTGTACTTTCACTGAGCTAGGCTCACCTGACAGGTAACATGCTTTCTGTACTTTCACTGGGCTAGGCTCACCAGACAGGTAACATGCTTTCTGTACTTTCACTGAGCTAGGCTCACCAGACAGGTAACATGCCTTCTGTACTTTCACTGGGCTAGGCTCACCAGACAGGTAACATGCCTTCTGTACTTTCACTGGGCTAGGCTCACCAGACAGGTAACATGCCTTCTGTACTTTCACTGGGCTAGGCTCACCAGACAGGTAACATGCTTTCTGTACTTTCACTGGGCTAGGCTCACAAGACAGGTAACATGCCTTCTGTACTTTCACTGAGCTAGGCTCACCAGACAGGTAACATGCCTTCTGTACTTTCACTGGGCTAGGCTCACCAGACAAGTAACATGCCTTCTGTACTTTCACTGGGCTAGGCTCACCAGACAGGTAACATGCCTTCTGTACTTTCACTAGGCTAGGCTCACCAGACAGGTAACATGCCTTCTGTACTTTCACTGGGCTAGGCTCACCAGACAGGTAACATGCCTTCTGTACTTTCACTGGGCTAGGCTCACCAGACAGGTAACATGCCTTCTGTACTTTCACTGGGCTAGGCTCACCAGACAGGTAACATGCCTTCTGTACTTTCACTAGGCTAGGCTCACCTGACAGGTAACATGCTTTCTGTACTTTCACTGAGCTAGGCTCACCTGACAGGTAACATGCTTTCTGTACTTTCACTGAGCTAGGCTCACCAGACAGGTAACATGCTTTCTGTACTTTCACTGGGCTAGGCTCACCAGACAGGTAACATGCCTTCTGTACTTTCACTAGGCTAGGCTCACCTGACAGGTAACATGCTTTCTGTACTTTCACTGAGCTAGGCTCACCTGACAGGTAACATGCTTTCTGTACTTTCACTGAGCTAGGCTCACCAGACAGGTAACATGCTTTCTGTACTTTCACTGAGCTAGGCTCACCTTAATGAGTGTTTAGTAATGAAATTATTACTAAGGAGCGACTACAACAACTCACAATACAGTAACTACAGCAACTCACAATGCAGTGACTACAACAACTCACAATACAGTGACTAAAACAACTTACAATACAGTGACTACAAGAACTCACAATACAGTGACTACAACTCACAATGCAGTGATTACAACAACTCACAATACAGTGACTACAACAACTTACAATACAGTGACTACAACAACTCACAATACAGTGACTAAAACAACTTACAATACAGTGACTACAAGAACTCACAATACAGTGACTACAACTCACAATGCAGTGATTACAACAACTCACAATACAGTGACTACAACAACTCACAATGCAGTGACTACAACAACTTACAATACAGTGATTACAACAACTCACAATACAGTGACTACAACAACTCACAATGCAGTGACTACAACAACTTACAATACAGTGATTACAACAACTCACAATACAGTGATTACAACAACTCACAATACAGTAATTACAACAACTCACAATACAGTGACTACAACAACTCACAATACAGTGATTACAACAACTCACAATACAGTGACTACAACAACTCACAATGCAGTGATTACAACAACTCACAATGCAGTGATTACAACAACTCACAATACAGTGACTATAACAACTCACAATACAGTGACTATAACAACTCACAATACAGTGACTACAACAACTCACAATACAGTGACTATAACAACTCACAATACAGTGACAAAAACTCACAATACAGTGATTACAACAACTTACAACATATATAAATCTGGATAAAAATCGTCTTTTTGAAATTCATCGCTAAATTTGTTGATTAATTGTCAATTAAACTCAATAGGGTTTAACACTCTTGTGAATATAATAATAATAATAATATAATCAGTATTATTATTATTATTTTTTTTTGTTTCTCTCAATAAGTCGGCCGTCTCCCACAGAGGCAGGGTGACCCAAAAAGAAAGAAAATCCAAAAAAAAAAAAAATACTTTCATCATCATTCAACACTTTCACCTCACTCATACATAATCACTGTCTTTGCAGAGGAGCTCAGATACGACAGCTGAGAATAAGTCCCTTCCAACTGTCACTATCTCAGACCCCTCCTTTAGAGTGCAGGCATTGTACTTCCCATTTCCAGGACTCAAGTCCAACTAAATCAATTAACTGGTTTCCCTGAATCCCTTCACAAAATGTTACCCTGCTCACACTCCAACAGCTCGTCAGGTCCCAAAAACCATTCGTCTCCATTCACTCCTATCTAACACGCTCACACATGCTTGCTGGAAGTCCAAGCCCCTCGCCCACAAAACCTCCTTTACCCCTTCCCTCCAACATTTTCGAGAACGACCCCTACCCCGCCTTCCTTCCCTACAGATTTATACGCTCTCCAAGTCATTCTGCTTTGATCCATTCTCTCTATATGACCAAACCACCTCAACAACCCCTCTTCAACCCTTTAACAAATACTTTGTGTGTGTGTGTGTGTGTGTGTGTGTGTGTGTGTGTGTGTGTGTGTGTGTCTGTGTCTGTGTCTGTGTCTGTGTCTGTGTCTGTGTGCGCATATGTGTGAACGGAGTTTTACCATAATATGATGATAAAGCTGTGTTTACAGTGACACCTGGTCTACGTATTGGCTTGCTCTGTATGCATATATATATATATATATATATATATATATATATATATATATATATATATATATATATATATATATATATATATATATATATATATATATATATATATATATAGTCTTTTGACCAAAGTACAGAGGTGATATCATACAACATAATCTAAGACTAAGTTTTTTTTATATAAGACGTTTCCGTCTTGGATATCATAACTTGATTCAACACTATAGCTATCAAAACATTACCTCCGATTAAATACATTTGTAACTCTTGCTACATCTCTCATATATCTTTTCGAAACCTATAAATACACCCAAGGGCTTCTTTCCTTTATTTAAGTGTCCTTCACTTATTTATTTCAGTGTTTACACATGATCCGCACATTCCCTTCCCTTTCCACATTCACACTTTTCTTGTTAAGCCAATTTTGTCTTTTTCATCACTTCAGTGATCATAATTCTGACATACACTTTACCTGGTATGGTCAACAGACTTATTCCATTATAAATATTTCTTTCTTTAAAGTTTTTCCCCTTTTATAAACATTATGAACAAAATCATGAACTATTCCTGTACTTTATTACAACTGCGTCACACATTTCAATCTTAATCTATTCTAAATTTCCAATTTTATACTTATTTATTGACAGAACAGTCACCCAGGCTGACAGCACAGTCACCCAGGCTGACAGCACAGTCACCCAGGCTGACAGCACAGTCAGCCAGTCTGACAGCACAGTCAGCCAGGCTGACAGCACAGTCAGCCAGTCTGACAGCACAGTCAGCCAGTCTGACAGCACAGTCAGCCAGTCTGACAGCACAGTCACCCAGGCTGACAGCACAGTCACCCAGGCTGACAGCACAGTCACCCAGGCTGACCGCACAGTCACCCAGGCTGACAGCACAGTCACCCAGGCTGACAGCACAGTCACCCAGGCTGACAGCACAGTCACCCAGGCTGACAGCACAGTCACCCAGGCTGACAGCACAGTCACCCAGGCTGACCGCACAGTCACCCAGGCTGACCGCACAGTCACCCAGGCTGACAGCACAATCACCCAGGCTGACAGCACAGTCACCCAGGCTGACAGCACAGTCACCCAGGCTGACAGCACAGTCACCCAGGCTGACAGCACAGTCATCCAGGCTGACAGCACAGTCACCCAGGCTGACAGCACAGTCACCCAGGCTGACAGCACAGTCACCCAGGCTGACCGCACAGTCACCCAGGCTGACAGCACAGTCACCCAGGCTGACAGCACAGTCACCCAGGCTGACAGCACAGTCACCCAGGCTGACAGCACAGTCACCCAGGCTGACCGCACAGTCACCCAGGCTAACAGCACAGTCACCCAGGCTGACAGCACAGTCACCCAGGCTGACAGCACAGTCACCCAGGCTAACAGCACAGTCAGCCAGGCTGACAGCTGTACCACGGAACTGTGCTCTTTTATGTGAATTATTTTGTAGATCATACAAGTTTTCTTCTGACGTTTACTTGTCACTTTCATCTACACAAACACATCACTCCAGACACCATGCTACGACCACACACACATACATACACGTGTACACGCTCTCCCACACCATTGTTTAAATTAAAAAATACTGTATAAGTAGTCCGCTCCAATGAGTACATGTTCAAGACTTAAAGGCGTTCCCAATAATTTAGGTGCTATACTGGTTCAGTGAGAGCCTTAAACGATCTCTGTATTTGTTCCAGCTCTGCTATTTCTCCTGCCCTGAACGGGGCCGTCAGCACTGAGCAATATTCTAAGTGAGGGAGCACTAGCGATATGAAGAGTGTCACCATCGGCATTATTTCCCTTGTTTTGAAGGTTCTCAATACCCACCCCGTCATCTTCCTGGCTGTTGTGATCTTTGTCTTGTTATGGTCTTTAAAAGAAAGGTCAGCTGTCATAATTATTCCCAAGTCTTTCACGTATTCATTTCGTTCTATGTGGTGACCCTCTTGCGTTTTGTATATAGTGTTCCTTTTGAGTTCTTCATTCTTTCCATACCTAAGCAGCTGAAACTTAATACCATTGAACGTCATGTTGTTCACTGCCCACTGGAAGATCCTGCTTATGTCTTCCTGTAATTTTTCAGTGTCCTCTATCGTAGTGACTTTCATACTTATTTTAGTGTCATCTGCAAATGATGATACAAAAGTGTGATGGGTGTTTTTATCTGTCTGCTATGAGGATGAGAAACAGCAGAAGTGCCAGGACAGTACCTTAGGGCACTGAGCTTTTTATCTCGCTGATGTTGGATTTTGCTCTGCTTGCTACTACTTTTTATGGTTTGTGTGTTAGGAACCCGAAAATCCATCTGCCTACTTTTCCCGTAATGCCCATGGCCCTCATTTTGTGCGCTGTCATTCCATGATCGCATTTGTCGAATGCCTTTGCAAAATCTGTGTAAATCACATCTGCGTTTTCGTCGTCTTCTAATGCCTCCGTAATTCTGTCATAATGGTTCAGCAGCTGTGACAGGCATGATCGTCCTGCTCTAAAGCCATGCTGGTTCGGGTTATGCTGGTTGTGCTGGTCCATGAACTTTGTAATCTGCCGTCTCATCACTCTTTCGAAGATTTTAATGATGTGAGAAATTAGGGGTACTGGTCTGTAATTTTTAGCTAGTGCTCTACTACCTCCCTTATGCAAAAGCCTCCGGTATTTCACCTAGATCTAAGCTCTTTCTCCAAAGAATACTGAGGGCTCGTGCTAGTGATACTTTGCACTTCTTTATAAATAGGGCATTCCATGAATCTGGTCCAGGTGCTGAGTGAGTGGGCATGTTATCCATTTCTTTTTCGAAATCTATGGGATTTGTATTAATGTCAGTTAGTTGGTCTGCGCGGCCTTCTGCTGGAGTGAAAAATATTTCTGCATTTTCTACCTTGCTGTCATTTAGTGGGTTGCTGAACACCGACTCAAACTGTTCTTTTAGGATTTCACTCATTTCCTGTTCATCGTCAGTATACGAATCTCCTCTCAATAATTTTCCAATTCTACAGGTAGTTCGTAGCTTGGATTTTGCATAGGAATAGAAATATTTTGGGTTTCTTGCAATATCCTGTATGGCCCTACGTTTTTGCTCTAATTCAGTGATCTCTCGGCTAAGACTATCTTTCCTCTGTTGCAACATATTTGTGTTTTTAAGCAATTCAGTAACCAGTTTTCTTCTTCTGCACCATCTCCTACGCTCTCTCTATATATCTGATCTTCTGGTACGTGGAAATAAGTCACTCTGACTTTTTTGAGTTATCCTAGGTTCTCTACACATATGCTGCTATGTATGATAATCTATGTAACTGTATTTGTGTATACCTGAATAAATTTACTATTTTATATGCAGCTTCTCTAGGCACTAGTGGGGATTTAGGGAGCTCATGTCTGATTCCCAGGATATGTCTGATAGCTCTTGGTTAATTTTTCCCAGTCAATTCTGAAAATCCTGTCTCTAAGATTAGTGATGCAGTTCTCTAACCCTGAGTCAATTATCTGTTGGTTTAATGAGTACTTTTCACAAAGCCTCATTAGTTCCCTGGTATGTGCCTGCTGACCCAGGGTGCTTCCAGGAGATATTTCTGGTATAACATTGCGTTGCTCCATCTTCCATTTTACATGTGGGAGATTAAAATCTCCAAGGAGTAAAATATTTAGTATTGGATTTTCTAGCCTATCCAGATAGCTATCTATCTTCCTTAACTGATCTGTGAATTCTTCAGCAGTTGCTGATGGTGGTTTGTATACTAGGATAATTACCAAATTCCTATTTTCAACTTTAATGCCGAGGATTTCTACTATGTCATTCGTAGAGTTCAGCATTTCTGTGCAACAGAAAGTATCTTTTACATTCTATCACATCTATACATGTTATATTTTTTTATCTATATATCTCCGTCCAAAACATCCCTTGTATGTGTTTCTGTAAATGCCCCAAACATGGCATTCGCTTCTGATAGGAGCCCACTGACACAACTAACTTTGTCGTTTTTATTTGATTTCAAACACTGAATATTTGCAAATATGAAGAGATGGCGTCTTCCGACATGGTACATTTTATATTCGTCCCAAAAAGTTTTTGTTTGGTGTGTGTGATGGTGAATGTTTTCCCACATTCTTACATCTCTAAAAATGGAGGTCTTCAAAAAACTGTAAAACCACGTTCACCATTTTCTTGTATTCATAATTCTATTAGAATATGTTTTAATTAATAATTTCCTTCATTAAATTTTAACAGACGTTTGAGAGAGTGCAGATATGCATATGAGAACACTTGTATGTGTATATGTTGCAGTGGGTTTGCAATGTGGAATGTGTGTGCGTATGTTTCATGAAGGATTGTGTACCCACCTAGTTGTGGTTGCTGGTGCGAGTCATAGTTCCTGGCCCCGCCTCTTCACTGGTCGCTACTAGGTCACTCTTCCTGCTCCATGAACTTTGTCATACCTCTTCTTAATGCTATGTATGGATCCTGCTTCCACTACATCACTGTCCAGACTACTCCACTTCCTGACACTCTGTGACTGAAGAAATACTTCCTAACATCCCTGTGATTCATCTGAGTCTTCAACTTCCAATTGCGACCCCTTGTTGCTGTGTCCCTTCTCTGAAACATCCTGTCTCTGTTCACCTTGTCAATTCCTCTCAGTATTTTATATGTCGCTATTATATCCTCCCCTATCTCTCCTGTCCTCCAGTGTCGTCAGGTCGATTTCCTTTAACCTCTCCTCGTAGGACATGCCCCTTAGCTCCGGGACTAGTCTTGTTGCAAACCTTTGCCTTTTCTCGTTTCCTTACATGCTTGCCTAGGTGTGGACTCCAAACTGGTGCTGCATACTCCAATGTAGGCCTGACATAAACGGTGTACAGGGTCCTGAACGATTGCATATTGAGATGTCGGAATACTGTTCTTAGGTTTGCTAGGCGCCCACATGCTGCAGCAGTTATTTGTTTGATGTGCGCCTCAGGAGAAGTACCAGGTGTTATACTAACCCCAAGATCCTTTTCCTTGAGTGAGGTTTGTAGTCTTTGACCCATAGACTGTACTCCGTCTGCGGTCTTCTTTGCCCTTCCCAATCTTCATGACTTTGCACTTTGTGGGGTTGAACTCTAGAAGCCAGTTTCTGGACCAGGCCTACAGCCTGTCCAAATCCTTTTGTAGATCCGCCTTGTCCTCGTCCGATTGAATTCTTCTCATCAATTTCACATCATCTGCAAACAGGGACACTTCTGAGTCTATTCCTTCCTTCATGTCGTTCTCATATACCAGAAACAGCACCGGTCCTAGGACGGAGCCCTGTGGAACCCTACTCGTCACAGGCGCCCACTCTGACACCTCGTCACGTGCCATGACTCGCTGTCTTCCCGACAGGTATTCCCTGATCTATTGCAGTGTTATCCCTCTTATACCTGCCTGGTCTTCTAGCTTATGCACTAATCTCTTGTATGGAACTGTGTCAAAAGCCTCCTTACAGTCCAAGAAAATGCAATCTACTCACCTCTCTCTCTAGTCTTACAGTTGTCACCCTGTTATAGAACTCCAGTAGGTTTGTGTCACATGATTTACCGTCCCTGAATCCGTGATAGTTGTCGTTGATAAGCTCATCTTTTTCTAGGTGCTCCACCACTCTTCTCCGGATAATCTTCTCCAGGACTTTGTGTACTATACATGTCAGTGACACTGGTCTGTAGTGTAGTGCTTCGTGTTTGTCTCTTTTTTTAAAAATTGGAACTACATTTGCTGTCTTCTATACCTCAGGTAGTCGCCCTGTTTCGATAGATGTGTTGAAGATTGTTGTTAGTGGTACACATAGTGCCTCTGCTCTCTCTCTCAGGACTCATGAAGAGATGTTATCCGGGCCCATCGCCTTTGAGGTATGTAGCTCGCTTAGCAGCCTCTTCACTTCTTCCTCGGTTGTATGTATTATGTCCAACACTTGATGGTGTACCCCACCTCTCCGTCTTTCTGGAGTCCTTCTGTCTCCTCGGTGACCACTTCTTTGAATCTCATGTTGAGCTCCTCACACACTTCTCGGTCGTTTCTTGTGACCTCCTCTTCTACCTTCCTCAGCCTGATCACCTGGTCCTTGACAGTTATTTTCCTCCTAATTTGGCTGTACAACAGCTTAGGGTCAGATTTGTCTTTCGCTGCTATGTCATTTTCGTATTGTCGTTGGGCCTCCCTTCTTACCTGTGGATATTCATTTCTGGCTCTACGACTGCTCTCCTTATTCTCCTGGGTCCTTTGCCCTCTATACTTCTTCCATATTCTAGTACACTTAGTTTTGATCTATCTACACCTTTAAGTGTACCTTCTTGTTATTTCTGTTACCCTTGGGTACAAACCTCTCCTCAGCTTCCTGGCATATTGTTGTCACATATTCCATCATCTCGTTTACTGACTTCCCTGCCAGTTCTCTGTCCCACTGAATCTCGTGCAGGAAATTCTTCATGCCTCTGTAGTCCCCTCTCTTGCAGTTTGGCTTCGCTCGTCCTGCCCTTCCTGCTTCCCCTCTCCACTTGTAACTCTACTATGTATTCGAAGCTCAGATCCCCCGAGGGGCCTGTCATATGTGATGTCCTCAATATCTGCACAACTCAAGGTGATTACTAGGTCCAGTCTTGCTAGTTCATCCTCTCCTCTCTCTCTGGTAGTGACCCTTACGTGTTGGTACATGAGGTTTTCCAGTACCACCTCCATCATCTTAGCCCCACACGTTTCTGCATCACACATATGCCCACATAAATCATGTAGGTGAATTAGACAATATGTTGAGTCTGGCATTTACTGAGCAGACGTTTCGTCTACCAAGATTTTATCTATCCATCAGGTATTATTTAAGTCCATGGTAGACGAAACGTCATCTCAATAAATGTATGTATGTGGTCACACTACATGCGTACACACATCTCACTCCAAACCCCATGTCACGAACACTCATGCATACATACATGTGTACACATTCTCACGGACATACCTGTACTCGTCCACATGATGGTTTAAAATTAAACAATGTAGTGGAGGCAATATAAGGGAAATAAGGAAATATTTATGTGCTTCAGTATTCAGAATATATAAGACAAAGAATGTTGGTTTATAGTATTTTGACGACATTCCATATGAAACTTATGAATATATAAAGATGGGACACGTTTGATACTCTAGTGACATCTGTGTCATGTGTACGTGTTATTATGTATGGGTGTCATGTGTACGTTATTGTATGTTGATGAATGTCATATGTACATGTTATGTATACGAGTTAAAAATTAACTCTCCGAAGCAGATTTTTTTGGGCGTAGTGGTTTAAAGGTTCGCTAAAAATAATATTTTTGTCTCAAATTAGAATCAAAATATTATTTTTTTTATTTAATTTTCTGTGATGTAAAAAAATCCAGGTTATTGATTATACTTCCATAATTGTAATTGTTTGGTTCAAGATTAGTCTACCTGATACCGTCCTCCTACCGTCTTCCTGATACCATCCTCCTACCGTCTTCTTGATACCATCCTCCTGCCGTCTTCCTGATACCGTCCTCCTACTGTCTTCCTGCTACCATCCTCCTGTCTTTCTGATACCGTCCTCCTACTGTCTTCCTGATACCATCCTCCTACCGTCTTCCTGATACCATCCTCCTACCGTCTTCTTGATACCATCCTCCTACCGTCTTCTTGATACCATCCTCCTACCGTCTTCTTGATACCATCCTCCTACCGTCTTCTTGATACCATCCTCCTACCGTCTTCTTGATACCATCCTCCTGCCGTCTTCCTGATACCGTCCTCCTACTGTCTTCCTGCTACCATCCTCCTGTCTTTCTGATACCGTCCTCCTACCGTCTTCTTGATACCATCCTCCTACCGTCTTCTTGATACCATCCTCCGGCCGTTTTCTTGATACCATCCTCCGGCCGTTTTCTTGATACCATCCTCCGGCGTCTTTCCGATACCGTCCTCCTACTGTCTTCCTGCTACCATCCTCCTGTCTTTCTGATACCGTCCTACTACTACTACTACGTCTTCTTGATACCGTCCTCCTGCCGTCTTCCTGATACCATCCTCCTACCGTCTTCAAGATGCCGTCCTCCTACCGTCTTCCTGATACCGACCTGCTACTGTCTTCCTGATACCGTCCTGATATCGTCCTGCTACTGTCTTCCTGATATCGTCCTGCTACTGTCTTCCTGATACCGTCCTGATATCGTCCTGCTACTGTCTTCCTGATATCGTCCTGCTACTGTCTTCCTGATACCGTCCTGATATCGTCCTGCTACTGTCTTCCTGATATCGTCCTGCTACTGTCTTCCTGATATCGTCCTGCTACTGTCTTCCTGATATCGTCCTGATACTACCGTCTTCCTGATACCGTCCTCTTCCTACTGTCCCTGGTTGCAGGGTAAGACGCCTGTCAGCCTGACAGTTGACAAAAACCTTCGCTCCACAAAGTTCTTGCAAGTTTCAGCTTCGCTCGAATTGGCTTTGTTATTCACGCTGTAACTGTCAGTCTTGTTTTTCTTGGTTTCTCTATTCATTCAAATCTTTCTTTGTCATCCTCTTTCAGCCTCTACTCCCTCTCTCTCTCTCTCTCTCTCTCTCTCTCTCTCTCTCTCTCTCCTCTCTTTCTCTCTTTGTCTCACTCTCTCTCTCTCTCTCAGATCTGTCTACTGAAAGCATTCCCAGTTGTTTCAACCATGAAGAATTCTGCAAGGAGGTCCGCAAGGTAGAATTGTCAGTACACTTCTCCCTTAAAGGAAAGACGAGTCCCTCCTCTTCTTTGACGTCTGTCTTCTGGTAATGCAGTCATTTGCTCAGGTTTAAAATATACCAAAAACTCGTCAAAAAATTTGACCCAGATGGATCCAGTGCGGCATACTTATACACTGTTTACTTCGACCCAACAAAATATGTAGCAGGTATTATATTGAGGAGGAATGCCCGTGCGTTTACACCTCTTAAATTTCCACTTCATTTCATTCTCAGTTGCAGATGTAGAGCACAACGCTTTGTGTAATATCCTAGGGAAAATACCGAAGTTGATTCATACCTAATTCTTCCCACTAGTCAATGAGCCGTCCACAACACTTCTCTCGGGATGTGTCGGACTGATGTTACAGTAATAACCTCTAAAACCATCAAGGACGCTATTCACCACATCATCCAGAGATGTTCCAGCAGCACAGCCAGCGTAACCACCATCCCTGCGTCAGACTTGGTGTCAGATTTCAGGAATACAAATATGCACGCAAGATCCCTGCCAGAAAACAAGACATATTTCAGACACGGAGACAAACTCGTACATTTCATGGCATGAGACAAGACCAAACTCATCCAAACAGTCTTCACTGAGAACAACAGAGTTAGAAGTGGCTGTTATCAGAGCCCTTAAAACCATCCAGCAGAATCATAGTATTCTTAGCTTGGTAAAGCCTCATTTACACCTGCTGGGTAATCTTCAAACAAATGTCAACACCTGCATAATCTCCCACATACCTCCCTTCACTTCATATGACGTGACCTCTCCTCCTCCAACTTACTGAAATGTATATATACAAACTTGGTTTTGGGGTTTTCTGTAGATTTGATAAAGTTCAAACTGTTTGTGACTTCTTTCTTTGGGGGTACGTGAAGAGCGCAGTTTACGTACCACCACTACCTGCAACCCTGGAGGAGCTGAAAATTTCGATCACTGAAGCAGTTTGCATGATAACACATCGATGTTTGGCGAGCAACCAGAGGAGCGCACATTGAGTG
>WNWK01015488.1:0-47705 GCA_009830355.1 Cherax destructor | reverse complement strand
CTTGTGATCTCCTCCTTCCTTCCTCAGCTTGATTACCTGGTCCTTGACTTTGTTTTCCTCCTGATGTGGCTGTACAACAGCTTCAGGTGAGATTTGGCTTTTGCTGCTATGTCATTTTCATATTGTCGTTGGGGCTCCCTTCTTACCCGTGCATATTCATTTCTGGCTCTATGACTGCTCTCCTTATTCTCCTGGGTCCTTTGCCTTCTATACTTCTTCCATTCTCTAGCACACTTGGTTTTGGCCTCTCTACACCTTTGGATGAACCAAAGGCTCATCCTGGCTTTCTCGTTATTTCTGTTACCCTTGGGTACAAACCTCTCCTCAGCTTCCTTGCATATTGTTGTCACATTACTTGGTACAGACCTTGTCCTCCACCCCACTGCTGCCTTCACTCACATTACCTGGTACAGACCTTCCATCCTCCATCCCACTGCTGCCTTCACTCACACATTCCCTGGTACAGACCTTCCATCCTCCACCCCACTGCTGCCTTCACTCATTACCTGCAGACTCACTCACCTCTGCCTTCACTCACACATTACCTGGTACAGACCTTCCATCCTCCACCCCACTGCTGCCTTCACTCACACATTACCTGGTACAGACCTTCCATCCTCCACCCTACTGCTGCCTTCACTCACACATTACCTGGTACAGACCTTCCATCCTCCACCCCACTGCTGCCTTCACTCACACATTACCTGGTACAGACCTTCCATCCTCCACCCCACTGCTGCCTTCACTCACACATTACCTGGTACAGACCTTCTGTCTTCCACACCGCTGCTGCCTTCACTCACACATTACCTATCCATCACCCCCCCCATATATGACAGTCTACACAAGTGTACATAAGTGTAGTGTACAGAGGAGAGTGAGAATCTGTAGTGAAGAAAGTTATTTATTTTTCATAATAATAATTCACCTTTGGCAACTGTTATAACTGAACCACTACCAGTTATCACTCAGTTATAAAGTTATCACACAGTTATCTTCAAGTTATCACTCGTATAACCATTCTGAGTTATCTTAAAGTGATAACTCCATCACCATTATAATAGTTACCACCAGTTGATAACTCTCTACAGTGATAACTCCAGGATAACCTTCTGCAGTATCTTAAGTGATAACTCTCAGATAACTCCACATGATAACTCCAGGATAACCTCTCACAGTGATAACTCCAGGATAACCTCTCACAGTGATAACTCCAGGATAACCTCTCACAGTGATAACTCCAGGATAACCTCTCACAGTGATAACTCCAGGATAACCTCTCACAGTGATAACTCCAGGATAACCTCTCACAGTGATAACTTGAGACATCTGTCTTGTGTACGTCGCAGCACTGCCAGACATCTGTCTTGTGTACGTCGCGGCACTGCCATACATTAGTCTTGTGTACGTCGCAGCACTGCCATACATTAGTCTTGTGAACGTCACAGCACTGCCATACATCTGTCTTGTGTACGTCGCAGCACTGCCAGACATCTGTCTTGTGTACATCGCAGCACTGCCAGACATCTGTCTTGTGTACGTCGCAGCACTGCCATACATCTGTCTTGTGTACGTCGCAGCACTGCCAGACATCTGTCTTGTGTACGTCGCAGCACTGCCAGACATCTGTCTTGTGTACGTCGCAGCACTGCCAGACATACACCATCGGCTGTGGCATCAGTCAACATGTCAGGCAGCACTGCACCTGCCGTCCTTAATGACGAACGTTATCATACAGCACTGACGTCTTTTTTATCCACTAAAAACAAATGAACTAAACTCACAGAATAAATTCTGGCACCGTGGGAATATATTTATATATTGCTTTATTTCAAGGCTTTAACTCTGTAATTACCACTGATGCTTTACTCTCACTCAAGCTTTATTTACACTCTCAAGCTTCAAGCTTTACTTATACATTCCCAGTTTCAACTTTATGCTGACATGTGCTGCAGCTTTAAAGTTCACTGTCTTGCCAAGCTTAAAACATGTTCAATTATCCAGTTTAATCACCTTCAATTACCCACCTTAAACACCTGTCATCAACAAATATACACAGTGCCATACACGCATCTTGGCTATACACATTCACGTATAATACAGGCTTCCTCATTACAGTGTTCCCCTTGGTATAAAAATTGTCTATTTATACGTTTTATGTATCAAATACGTAAGGTAAAACAGCGTTTGTCGCGAGTGTTGACACCCGCGGCGCTGGTCCTCCCTCCGTCGTGTTGAACGCTCAAAAATATATGTCGTCACCGCCACCGGTGTTAGCAAGTCTTAGTTAAGATGATCTATGGTAGTGATTAGTTGAGTGCTGGTGCGAGGTGGTCAGTGGTCTTGTGGGACTCATCCCACTGTTCAAAGATTGAGGGACTGATCCTCTTGTTCCAAGGTTGAGGGATTGATCCTCTTGTTCCAAGGTTGAGGGACTGATCCCTTCGAATGAAGGTATATGGACTGACCACCACCTACCAAGGCAGGACTGAACCCCCTCGTACACAGGTATAGGGGACTGACCCCCCCTCATATGCAGGTATAGGGGACTGACCCCCCCTCATATGCAGGTATAGGGGACTGACCCCCCTCATATGCAGGTATAGGGGACTGACCCCCCTCATATGCAGGTATAGGGGACTGACCCCCCTCATATGCAGGTATAGGGGACTGACCCCCCTCGTATGCAGGTATAGGGGACTGACCCCCCTCGTATGCAGGTATAGGTGACTGACCCCCCTTGTATGCAGGTATAGGGGACTGACCTCCCCCTTGTACGCAGGTATAGGGGACTGACCCCCTCGCACCAAGGCAGAGAGGGACTGACCCCTCCCTCGCACCAAGGCAGAGAGGGACTGACCCCTCCCTCGCACCAAGGCAGAGAGGGACTGACCCCTCCCTCGCACCAAGGCAGAGAGGGACTGACCCCTCCCTCGCACCAAGGCAGAGAGGGACTGACCCCTCCTCGCACCAAGGCAGAGAGGGACTGACCCCTCCCTCGCACCAAGGCAGAGAGGGACTGACCCCTCCCTCGCACCAAGGCAGAGAGGGACTGACTCCCCTCGCACCAAGGCAGACGGACTGATCCCCTCGCACCAAGGCAGAGGGACCGACCCCTCGCGCCAAGGCAGAGGGACCGACCCCCTCGCGCCAAGGCAGAGGGACCGACCCCCTCGCGCCAAGGCAGATGGACTGACCCCCTCGCACCAAGGCAGAGGGACTGACCCACCCCTCAACATTCCATATGTGTGTGTTAACAACTATAGGGTAGAACGTAGGATCACGAGAGGATGGCCACGGACCGCCTGGAGGCCGCCGCGCTCACATTATCCAGACTACTCCACTTCTTGTGGCCGTTGCGACCCAGCTGTGCCGCGTACCTGTCCTCGCAGCTGCGCGACATGGCCTCCAGCTTCTGGGCCCGCTCCTTGCTCAGCGTCTCAGCCGGGAAGGTCAGCTCATTGGCCTCGGCCAGCGTACGCAAGCTGAAGTAATACTTGGCGTATACCGACGATGGCACATTGATGTTGAACTGAATCATCACCAAGTACTGACGCTCCAGTTCGTTCCTGTCAATGACATCAATGTAATTAATACACAATAATTATATACATATACAGTAGATCGTAGATTAACATGCGATCCTCTAACACAGTCAATAATACACTATTGCAAAATTGTGGCACATTACTGATGAGCACCATGAAATTCGTCTTAGATGGTGCAATTAACCGTAGCCGTATTTACACAAAATGTTGAATGTGTTAGTGATTGATATTGAAGTGTGGAAAGTAAAGGAAAAGTGAAGGAATAATTTTGTGGTACTGCCATGATAAATGTTTGAACTTGTGAGCCACCACAGTATACAGTAGGGCCCCATTTATACAGTGGGTTAGGGTCCAGACTACCACTGAAAAGCTGGGCCCTACTATACACTGTTTATTTATAAACTGTTGATAATCATGAGTCTCAAGAAAACTAACAAATATAATTAAATTAGTTGATTCCTGCATCAGTCAATACCTGCAGTGTTTTTATATCTGCATCATGCACTAAAATGTGAGCATGATGGAGACAATGTTTATATACGTACAAACTGAGTTGACACAAACTGAACGTGTCCATGAGTCTCTCTCCCAGTGTTTATATACCCTGTGTTGTACGTGTCCATAGAGACTCTCCCAGTGTTTATATACCCTGTGTTGTACGTGTCCATGACTCCCCCAGTGTTTATATTCCTTTGCATAATAAAGATTAAAAAATAAAATGAACCTCGATGTAATGTATGTACAGTACCTACTTCATATATATTTGTGCATCAGTTTATTTGGTACACTTGTAGTATATTGTAAACAAACTCTGAAGTGTGTGAGGGTGGAGGTGTTAAGGGCTACCAGTCTGTGAGCATCCCACCCATCCATCCTTCCTTCCTTATACTGATACAGTGGACCCCCGAGTATCAACCGTAATCCGTTCCAGGAGCTAGGCCTCAACTCAAACTGGCCAAAAGTCAAACCATTATTTCCCATAAGAAATAATGTAAATACAATTAATCCGTTCCAGACACCCAAAAATATTAAAAAAAAAATAAAAAAAAATAAAGAATAACTATAGTTTTACATACACAAAACACATAATAACAACACATATTAAATTTATAAATTTACATTTAAACTAACATTTACTTACCTTTATTGAAGAGACTTGCTGGCACATGGAAGATAGGGAGGAAGAGTGAGGGAAGGCTTAGTGTTTGGAAGGGAAATCCCCCTCCATAAGGACTTCAGGTATCAAAACCCTTTCTGGGGTTACTTCCCTTCTTGGTCTTTTAATGCCACTAGAACCAGCTTGAGAGTCACTGGACCCCTGTCTCACAAAATAACTGTCCACAGTCCTCTGTTTCTGGCGCCTCTTTAACATGTTCCTGAAGTGCAATATGGCTCTGTCACTGAACTTGTTGCAGAGATGGCTTATTTCAGCTTGCTCAGGGTGGTATTTTTCAACAAATTCCTGCACCTTATTCCACATTGAACAAATTTCCTTAATCTCAGTTCGATGGTGTTCCTCACTTTCTTTACCACAGGGGTGCCACTAGGAAGCTTCTTTGGACCCATGGTGACTTATTTCACAGTGACAATCAATAAACAATCAATAAACACAATAAAATTATTGTGAAATGTTTGAATGAGCACGAGGAGGCGGGCAAGGCGGGCAGGCAGACAGGTCTGGTATGCAGACCGAAACTCGGGGAAACGGCTGATAGTCGGGGAAAAATTGGGCCGAAAAAAACTACCAAAACTCGAGTCGGCCGATACTCAGACCGGCCGATAGTCGGGGGTCCACTATCTTTATTGTTGAAAACGCAAACAAAATTATAATTTTATTATATTCCTTTACTGGAATAAATTTATTAATTTTTTTTTTTTTTTTTTTCAACAAGTCGGCCGTCTCCCACCGAGGCAGGGTGACCCAAAAAGAAAGAAAATCCCCAAAAAGAAAAAACTTTCATCATCATTCAACACTTTCACCACACTCATACATAATCACTGTCTTTGCAGAGGAGCTCAGATACTACAGCTGAGAAAAGTCCCTCCCAGCTGTCACTATCTCAGACCCCTCCTTTAAAGTGCAGGCATTGTACTTCCCATTTCCAGGACTCAAGTCCAACTAAATCAATTAACTGGTTTCCCTGAATCCCTTCACACAATGTTACCCTGCTCACACTCCAACAGATCGTCATGTCCCAAAACCATTCGTCTCCATTCACTCCTATCTAACACGCTCACACATGCTTGCTGGAAGTCCCAGCCCTCGCCCACAAAACCTCCTTTACCCCTTCCCTCCAACCTTTTCTAGGACGACCCCTACACCGCCTTCCTTCCCTACAGATTTATACGCTCTCCAAGTCATTCTACTTTGATCCATTCTCTCTAAATGACCAAACCACCTCAACAACCCCTCTTCAGCCCTCTGACAAATACTTTTAGTAACTCCACACCTTCTCCTAATTTCCACATTCCGAATTTTCTGCATAATATTTACACCACACATTGCCCTTAGACAGGACATCTCCACTGCCTCCAGCCTCCTCCTCGCTGCAGCATTTGCAACCCATGCTTCACACCCATATAAGAGTGTTGGTACCACTATACTTCGTACATTCCCTTCTTTGCCTCCATGGATAACGTTTTTTGTCTCCACAGATACCTCAATGCACCACTCACCTTTTTTCCTTCATCAATTCTATGGTTAACCTCATCCTTCATAAACCCATCTGCTGACACATCAACTAAATAATTGATATTTGCAAAAGCATTCTGGTAGTTAATTTCACAGCAATGAGATGAACACAACAACCCTGGGGTCGTGACAGCACTGGGGTCGTGACGACCTTAACACAACAATAACAACACAAGCTGAGCCCTCAGAAGCTTTTCTCATAATTACAGTGGACCCCTGGATTACGTACTGCTCCAAACTCAAACAATTATGTATGTAAGTGTATTTTTGTAAGTGCTTTTGTAAGTGTATTTTTGGGGGTCTAAAAGGACTAATTTAATTTACATTATTCCTTATGGGAACAAATTCGTTCGGTAACGGCACTTGAACAGCATTCTGGAACGAAATACACTGGACCCCGAGTTTCGGTCACCTCGGAAATCGAACAATTATGTAAGTGTAATATTGTAAGTGTATTTTTGGGAGTCTGAAATGGACTAACCTACTTGACATTATTCCTTAGAGTAAATTCGTTCGGTAATGGCACTTGAGCAGCCTACTGGAATGAATTATGACCAAAACTCGGGGGTCCACAGTATATCATTTTTCATGTTTTCCTGGATAGCTTTCGTATTTATACTCTGGACACATTTATTTAGTAAACAATCTTGTCTTAGCTAGTAAAATATTGTATTTTTTACTGATATTTGTAAGTGATAGCTGATAGCAGGTGATAGCCTGTCATATGTTTGGACAAGTATTGTACAAGGTAAGATAGCCTGTCCTATGTTTGGACAGGTATTGTACAGGTCACATCAACCCTCCCCACAGATCAACAAGCAATAACAAGGACAGTGAATATGTTGTTGTGGGACCTAGAGCAGCTCAAGATGCTTTGCCATCAGCTGTATAAAGCACTACAGTGTAAAACACACATTACAGAATATCTCGCTACTCCAGTACAACCATCAACTTTGGTGCCGAACCTTCAATCATCCACAACTATTAACCTCAGCACACAACCCACAACCATCCACCTCAGTAAAGAACCCACAACCATCCACCTCAGCAAACAATCCACCTCAGTAAACACTCCACAACCATCCACCTCAGCCCAGTAGGGCCACAGCATCCTTCTCCACTCTTCACAATCATTCACAAATACCAGCAACCACAATTAAGACAAATATTATTTCTGTAACATTTGTAGACTTAACCAATACATTAAACATAAGACATTGCAACAATCAGCTACAATTACATTTTTATTTGTCTACAATTTGTAGACCTATTAAAAAAAGTTTGCCATTTTTGGGGTCCAAGGAACGCAACCATATTTGCCCCTCAAGTTTTTCACTTTTAGACAATTTCTTCTTAGGTGCAATTTTCAGGAACATAACTACCATTTGATATGGTAGGGTTATTACTGAAAGAATTAGAGGTAAGACAGAGAGCAGGACTGCAGATGAGCAAGGCTTTATAATGGGTAGAGGATGTGTAGATCAGGTGTTTACATTGAAGCATACAAGTGAACAGAATTTAGATAAAGGTAGGGAAATTTTCATTGCATTTATGGATTTACAAAAAGGCATATGATAGAGTGGATAAGGGAGCAATGTGACAGACATTGCAAGTGTATGGAATAGGTAGTAAGTTACTAAATGCTGTAAAGAGTTTTTATGAGGATAGTGAGGCTCAGGTTTGGGTGTATAGGAGAGAGGGAGATTACTTGCCAGTAAAAGTAGGTATTAGACAGGGATGTGTAATGTCACCATAGTTGTTTAATATATTTATAGATGGGGTTGTAAGAGAAGTAAATGCTAGGGTGTTGGGGAGAGGAGTGGGATTAAATTATGGGGAATCAAATACAAAATGGGAGTTGACACAGTTACTTTTTGCTGATGATACTGTGCTTATGGGAGATTCTAAAGAAAAGTTACAAAGGTTAGTGGACGAGTTTGGGAGGGTGTGTAAAGGTAGAAAGTTGAAAGTGAACATAGATAAGAGTAAGATAATGAGGGTATCAAACGATTTAGATAAAGAAAAATTGGATATCACATTGGAGGGAGGGAGTATGGAAGAAGCGAATGTTTTCAGATATTTGGAAGTTGACTTGTCAGCGGATGGGTTATGAAGGATGAGATTAACCACAGAATCGATGAAGGAAAAAAGCCGAGTGGTGCATTGAGGTATCTGTGGAGACAAAGAACATTATCCTTGGAGGCAAAGAAGGGAATATATGAGAGTAGTATAGTGGTACCAGCTCTTATATGGGTGTGAAGCATGGGTTGTAAATACTACAGCAAGGAGGCGGCTGGAGGCAGTGGAGATGTTGTGTAAGGGCACTCTGTGGTGTAAATATTATGCAGAGAATTCGTAGTGTGGAAAACAGGTGTTGTGGAGTTACTAAAAGTATTAGTCAGAGGGCTGAAGAGGGGCTGAGGTGGTTTGGTCATTTAGAGAGAATGGAACAAAGTAGAATGACTTTGGGAAGGAAGATGGGGGTAAGGGAAAAGGTTGGAGGGAGGGGGTCAAGGAGGTTTTGTGGGCGAGGGGCTTGGATTTCCAGGAAACATGCGTGAGTGTGTTAGAATGGAGTTTTGGGACCTGACGAGCTGTTGGAGTGTGAGCAGGGTAATATTTTGTGAAGGGATTCAGGGAAACCGGTTAGCTGGACTTGAGTCCTGGAAATGGGAAGTACAATGCCTGCACTTTAACCCTTTCGGGGTTTCGGCCGTACTAGTACGGCTTATGCACTAGGGTTTTCGTCGTACTAGTACGCCTAAATTCTAACGCCCTTAAATCAATTTGAAACAGGCTGGTAGGCCTAGATGTGAAAGAATGAGTCTGTGCGGTCAGTGTGCGCAGTATAAAAAAAATCCTGCACCACACGGTGCATAATGAGGAAAAAAAAAACTGACTGTGTTTTTGGTTTAAAACAGCGACTTTGCAGTCTATTTTCGTATAGTATTTATGCTTGTATACTCGTTTTCTTAGTCTCATTCGATAGAATAGATGACATATTACAGAATATTTTTTTTTTTTATTAACACATCGGCCGATTCCCACCAAGGCAGGGTGGCCCGAAAAAGAAAAACTTTCATCATCATTCACTCCATCACTGTCTTGCCAGAAGGGTGCTTTACACTACAGTTATAAAACTGCAACATTAACACCCCTCCTTCAGAGTGCCGGCACTGTACTTCCCATCTCCAGAACTCAAGTCCGGCCTGCCGGTTTCCCTGAATCCCTTCATAAATGTTACTTTGCTCACACTCCAACAGCACGTCAAGTATTAAAACCATATGCCTCCATTCACTCCTATCAAATACGCTCACACATGCTTGCTGGAAGTCCAAGCCCTCGCACACAAAACTTCCTTTACCCCTCCCTCCAACCTTTCCTAGGCCGACCCCTACCCCGCCTTCCCTCCACTACAGATTTATACACTCCGAAGTCACTCTGTCTCGTTCCATTCTCTACATGTCCAAACCACCTCAACAACCCTCCTCAGCTCTCTGAACAATCGTTTTGGTAATCCCGCACCTCCTCCTAATTTCCAAACTCCGAATTCTCTGCATTATATTCACACCACACATTGACCTCAGACATGACATCTCCACTGCCTCCAGCCTTCTCCTCGTTGCAACATTCATCACCCATGCTTCACACCCATATAAGAGCGTTGGTATAACTATACTCTCATACATTCCCTCTTTACTTCCATGGACAAGGTTCTTTGTCTCCACAGACTCGAAGTGCTCCACTCACCCTTTTCCCTCATCAATTCTATGATTCACCTCATCCTTCATAGACCCATCCGCCGACATATCCACTCCCAAATATCTGAATACATTCACCTCCTCCATACTCTCTCCCTCCAATCTGATATCCAATCTTTCGTCACCTATTCTTTTGTTATCCTCATCACCTTACTCTTTCCTATATTCACTTTCAATTTTCTTCTTTTACACACCCTACCAAATTCATCCACCAACCTCTGCAGCTTCTCTTCAGAATCTCCCAAAAGCACAGTGTCATCAGCAAAAGCAACTGTGACAACTCCCACTTTGTATTTGCTTCTTATCTTTTAGCCCAACACCTCTTGCCAAGACCCTCGCATTCACTTCTCTTACAACCCCATCTATAAATATATTGAACAACCACGGTGACATCACACATCCTTGTCTAAGGCCCACTTTTACTGGGAAATAGTCCCCTTCCCTCCTACACACTCTAACCTGAGCCTCACTATCCTCATAAAAACTCTTCACTGCTTTCAGTAACCTTCCTCCTATTCCATACACCTGCAACATCTGCCACATTGCCCCCCTATCTACCCTATCATACGCCTTTTCCAATTTTGACTGGCTTCACGATGACAAGTACCTTGAAACTGAGCGCAAAGTAGCGAAAATGTTCGATTTTTGCTGATGTTCAAGAGTAAACAAATCACGCCATGCGTCCAATACACATCAACTGGGTAGTCTAATATTCTTGCACAAGTGCGCTGACATAATTTATACCATTTTTATAATGATGCAGTTGTATACATAACAGTAAATCTTCTATTTTTTTGTGAGAATAAAAATTCAAAATGGAAAGCAAAAGTAATGTAAGAGGGGCCTGGAGACGTGACTAATGCACAGATAAAATGTTATTTTAGTGCCAGGAATGTCTGTCTGGTTTATTCTGGACCCTATTTTGAAATTAGCATCTTTTGAAATTTGTGTGAAAATAGATAAATTGGCAGTTTCTTATACTCAATTGATAGAACAAATGGAATTCTAGCGAAATAGCTATAATTTTATTAGACTGAAACATTGGAATTTGCCGAAAATAGGGCTCAAAGTGGGCAAAATCGCCGATGCGTAAATGTCATTGATACTGCCAACTTCGCGAGAGCATAATTCCGTTAGTTTTCCATCAAATTTCATAATTTTGGTGGCGTTATGATCGGAAAAAGATTCTCTATCATTTCATAAGAAAAAATAGTTTATTTTTTCCAAAAAATTTGCGACCCTGAGAACGAGTTTCGGAGAGGGCCTTGCGACCCCCGAAGGGTTAAAGGAGGAGTTTGGGTTACTGGCAGTTTGGAGGGACATCTAAGCTGTTGTATCTGAGTGCCTCTGCAAAGACAGTGATCATATATGAGTGATGGCGAGTGTTGAATGATTATGAAAATTTTTTCCTTTCTTTTTTGGGTCACCCTGCCATGGTGGGAAATAGCTGATGTGTTAATCGACAGTCTACTGTACTATAATTGACTACAGTGGACCCCCGGAAATAGGCCATAATCCGTTCCAGGAGCTAGGCCTAAAATCGAACTGGCCGATTTCTGAACCCTTATTTCCCATAAGAAATAATGTAAATACAATTAATCCGTTCCACCCAAAAATATTCACCAAAAATTTATTTTTTTAAAGAATAAATACTATAGTTTTACATACAGAAAAAATGAGAAATAAATATAAAGCACTAATTTTAATGGATAAATGAAAAGTTAAATCAGTTTTACCTTTATTGAAGACATGAAAGCGATTGGAAGTTCAGTATTTTTTTCACAGTGGCTGTTTTATCATATTCTTGTTGGTGTATGAGAGACGCAGGAGTTTGTTTGGAGGCAGGACAAGATAGTCCTTTAATATGACAATAATATCAACTCTACAGCTTATTTATCTAGCACAATTCATCTAATATGACATAATAAACAATATTAATAACATAGAAACATGATATAAACTCTAGAAAGAATAAAACATGTCATTACGAATGTAAGGACTGGCGAGTGTTGTTGTTGGGTATAAGAGCCACTGACAATAAGCCGTGGTGGGTGGCAGCAGAAAGTCACCACCACTATTCACACAAACAATGTACATAATATATAAATATGAAATATTTACACTTACCTTGGAGGAGATGTTGGCAGAGGGCAGCTCTGGTCTCAGTGTCCCTATATTCCTCAAACAAACAATGGAGTTATGTTTCGTGTCATCATTTTTCTATCGATTAATAGCTTAACTTACTTGCTACACTTTATCGCTGGCTGGTGCTATAGCCTTTATTGACTTGTGCTGCTTTAGTATCATACATATCGTAGAATCACTGAAGAAGGCACATTCTCCCCTCTCTTCTTCCTCCTCCACATTGGTACTTTGCTACAATTTCTTTCTTCAATTCTATCATGTTTGTCACTTTCTTTACCAAAGGGCTGCCACTATGAAGTTTCTTTGGGCCCATGGTGGCTTATTTCAGTCACAATCAATAAACAAGCACTAAACACAATGAATTTATTGTGATAAACAAAGCTAGACTGGCTCACGATGCCTGCACGCAAGCGTGGGGCAGGCAGACAGGTCTGGTACACGGGCCGATAATCGGGCAAAAATTGGGCCGAAAAAAGGGATCGATTTTCGAGCTGGCCGATAATCAGACCGGCCTATTTGCGGGGGTCCACTGTATCTTTTTTCTTTCAACAAATCGGCCGTTTCCCACCAAGGCGGGGTGGCCCAAAAAGAAAAACAAGTTTCTCTTTTTAACTTTAGTAATGTATACAGGAGAAGGGGCTACTAGCCCCTTGCTCCCGGCATTTTAGTCGACTCTTACGACACGCATGGCTTACGGAGGAAGAATTCTGTTCCACTTCCCCATAATTGACTATATAATTAAAATAATGATATTTTATATAATAATATTATTATTATCTCTGAGGATGAAGGTTAGAGGACTGTGTTTTACAAGCCACCACAGCACCAGACTGTTGCTACAACACCATCTGCCTTTCTGCTGTGTTTTACAAGCCACCACAGAGCCAGAGACTCTTACAACACAGCCTGCTTTTCTGCTGTGTGTTTTACAAGCCACCACAGAGCCAGAGCTGGCTCACTGCCTTCTGCTGTGTTACACACAGAGCCAGGACCTAGCACATGCTTTCTGCTGTGTTTTACAAGCCACCACAGAGCCAGAGTCTGTTGCTACAACACCACCTGCCTTTCTGCTGTGTTTTACAAGACACCACAGAGCCAGAGACTGTTGCTACAAACCATCCCGCCTTTCTGCTGTGTTTTACAAGCCACCACAGAGCCAGAGACTGTTGCTACAACACCACCTGCCTTTCTGCTGTGTTTTACAAGCCACCACAGAGCCAGAGACTGTTGCTACAACACCATCTGCCTTTCTGCTGTGTTTTACAAGCCACCACAGAGCCAGAGACTGTTGCACAACACCACCTGCCTTTCTGCTGTGTTTTACAAGCCACCACAGAGCCAGAGACTGTTGCAACAACACCACCTGCCTTTCTGCTGTGTTTTACAAGCCACCACAGAGCCAGAGACTGTTGCTACAACACCACCTGCCTTTCTGCTGTGTGTTTTACAAGCCACCACAGAGCCAGAGACTGTTGCTACAACACCACCTGCCTTTCTGCTGTGTGTTTTAAGCCACCACAGAGCCGAGACTGTTGCTACAACCACTGCCTTCTGCTGTGTTTTAAGCCACCACAGGCCAGAGACTGTTGCAACAACACCACCTGCCTTTCTGCTGTGTTTTACAAGCCACCACAGAGCCAGAGACTGTTGCTACAACACCACCTGCCTTTCTGTAAAGCCAGTCCTTGGCCCTCGTGTTCTTTCTGAAAACTTAAAAAAAAACTGCATATGTAATCAGTAGGAAACAACCATACGTGTCAAGTTTTAAAACAACTGTACACATCGTCAACAAGTTTTAAAACAACTGTACACATCGTCAACATGTTTTAAAACAACTGTACACGTCGTCAACAAGTTTTAAAACAACTGTACACGTCGTCAGCATGTTTTAAAACAACTGTACACGTCGCCAACATGTTTTAAAACAACTGTACACGTCGTCAACAAGTTTTAAAACAACTGTACATGTTGTCAACAAGTTTCAACATGACCTTACATGTCGTCGACAGATATGTCCTTGAGGATCTGGCAGTAGTCGACATTCCACACAGCTTGGTCGTCCCAGACCTTACTAGCGAGAATAATGGCGCCTAAGACAATTCGTTTCCACGTCCCCGGCGTCATATCAATGTCTGCATACGTCAACAACCTGGAAAGAATGAATCAGAAATAGAACGGCATTGATGTTGGTGAACAAGAACATCTCAAAATGATAGGAACGACTACTCGAATATTACAGCCAAGGAACTTACATCTTGAAGAATATTACACTAGTGAGAACACAACAGGATGACAACAACAACTACATAGCCAAGGACACCATTATCTTCACCAAGACAGTTAGGCTAACAAATGACATATGCTTGTCAAGCTACCATCATTTTGGACGACAGTCCGGTGTAAATCACTATGCTGCCCAAGCATTTACAAAGACTAACATTTTTCCATTTCAAGTTAGGCTGGGGTAAGCTAGAGTAAGTTAGGCCAACTTAGGTAAACAAACTAGTATAAATCTACAAAATATCTGTTTAATGACAAATATGAAAATCATTATTATCAGATGGATGATCAGAGGAACAAGCCAGCATCCTAGTCTGGGACTGACTCCTGGGGCGGCAACGTCGGTCATTAAGATGACACACTGACCTCTCTAGGTAGACTAGGGTGACAGTAGCACTAACCTCTCCAGGTAGACTAGGGTAATAATGACACACTGACCTCTCCAGGTAGACTAGGGTAATAATGACACACTGACCTCTCCAGGTAGACTAGGGTGATAATGGCACACTCTGCGGTGAGTTGAGCGGCATTGAACAGTGTCCTCACAAACTTGTAGATGTGTCGGTGCTCGGGGTTGTGACGGTCATAGTCGGGAGGTACACCGTCTTTCTGAAATACAATGTGACATCACTTGATGCCGTGAAGCACTAACAGTCTGAGGGGTCGCAGACTACGACAAGATTGAGAGATAAGAGGGTCGAGCCTATGCCACCGTTTTCAATCACCTGGTGCACCATTCAGGGCACCCCGCATACAGCACACACAAGGGTGCATACAGTGATGTCACCCACGAACGGCACATTTTATGGCAAAAATTCCATCAGACAGTGTCAGCACATTTCTGTACAGATACTGACTGATGGTCAAAGCGTTTCTAATTTATTTTGAGTCACCGTACGCCAGTCAGAGATGACCAGCGGGCAAAATCAATTTAAAACAAAGAACAGAATTTTGGGGCACTGAAAATTATTATTAGCGATAGTAGCAGCAGCAGTACTAGTAGTAGTATTACTAGTAGCAGCATTACAAGTACTGTTACTAGTAGTAGTATTACTAGTAGCAGCATTACAAGTAGTTACTAGTAGTAGTATTACTAGTAGCAGCATTACAAGTACTGTTACTAGTAGTAGTATTACTAGTAGCAGCATTACAAGTACTGTTACTAGTAGTAGTATTATTAGTAGCAGCATTACAAGTACTGTTACTAGTAGTAGTATTACTAGTAGCAGCATTACAAGTACTGTTACTAGTAGTAGTATTACTAGTAGCAGCATTACAAGTACTGTTACTAGTAGTAGTATTACTAGTAGCAGCATTACAAGTACTGTTACTAGTAGTAGTATTACTAGTAGCAGCATTACAAGTACTGTTACTAGTAGTAGTATTTATGTAATTAACACATCGGCTATTTCCCACCAAGGCGGGGTGTCCTGAAAAAGAAACTTTCATCATCATTCACTCCATCACTGTCTTACCAGAGGCATGCTCACCATCACTGTCTTACCAGAGGTTCGCTTACACTACAGTTGTAAAACTGCAACATTAACACCCCTCCTTCAGAGTGCCAGCACTGTACTTCTCACCTCCAGGACTCAAGTCTGCCTGCCAGTTCCCCTGAATCCCTTCATAAATAATACCACCTTGCTTACACTCCAACAGCATGTAAAGTCCTAAAAACCATTTGCATTCACTCACTCCTATCTAACATGCTCACACACGCTTGCTGGAAGTCCAAGCCCCTCGCACACAAAAACCTCTTTTACCCCCCTCCCTCCAACCTTTCCTAGGCTGATCCCTACCCCGCCTTCCCTCCACTACAGATTTATTCACCCCTCCAAGTCATTCTATTTTGTTCCATTCTCTCTAAATGTCCAAACCATCTTAACAACCCCTCCTCTGCCCTCTGGATAATACTTTTAGTAACCCCACACCTCATTCTAATCTCCAATCTATGACCCCAATGGAAATAAGTCACTCGGACTTTTTTTGGGTTATCCTGGAGGGTTCTCTACACATATGCTGCTATGTATGATAATCTATGTAACTGTATTTGTGTATACCTGAATAAACTTACTTATTCTCTGCATTATATTCACACTGAACATTGCCCTCAGACACATCTCCACTGCCTCCAGCTTTCTCCTTGTTGCAATATTCACCACCCATGTTTCACACCCATATAGGAGTGTTGGTACCACTATACTCTCATACATTCCCCTCTTTGTTTCCATGGATAACATTCTTTGTCTCCACAGACTCTTCAGTGCTCCACTCACCTTTTTTTCCCCTCATCAGTTCTATGGTTCACCTCATCTTTCATAGACGCATCTGCTGACAAATCAACTCCCAAATATCTGGATACATTCACCTCCTCCATACTTCCTCCCTCCAATCTGCTATCCAAGCTTTCATTACCTAATTTTTTTCGTTATCCTCCTCACCTTGCTCTTTCCTGTGTTCACTTTTAATTTTCTTCTTTTACACACCCTCCCAAACTCATCCACCAACCTCTGCAACTTCTCTTCAGAATCTCCCAAAAGCACAGTGTCATCAGCAAAGAGCAACTGTGACAACTCCCACTTTGTCTTAGATTCTTTATCTCTTAACCCCACACCTCTTGCCTACACCCAAGCATTCACTTCTCTTACAACACCATTTATAAATACTGTATATTGAACAACCATGGTGACATTACACATCACTGTTTAAGGCCTACTTTTACTGGGAAATAATTACCCTCTCTCCTTCATATTCCTACCTGATCCTCACTATCCTCATAAAAACTCTTCACTGCTTTCAGTAACCTACCACCTATTCCATACACTTGCAACATCTGCCACATTGCCCCTCTATCCACCCTATAATATGCCCTTTCCTAATCCATAAATGCAACAAAAACCTCTTTACCCTTATCTAAATACTGTTCACCAACCTGTTTCACTGTAAACACTTGATCTACACACCCGTTACCCTTCCTAGAGCCTCCCCCACACTCACACACCTCCCCCACACTCACACACCTCCCCCACACTCACACACCTCCCCCACACTCACACACCTTCCCCACACTCACACACCTCCCCCACACTCACACACTTCCCCACACTCACACACCTCCCCACACTCACACACCTCCCCACACTCACACACCCCCCCCACACTCACACACTCCCCCACACTCACACAGCCTCACACACCTCCCCCACACTCACAACTGGTTCTTATTCACTCCTTAACCCTTTACCGGGCAGGACCGTGTACAGACGGTCCTAAACACGTGTTTTTGCGCGTGTCATCCTACTAAACCCAGCCCATCTAGGTTCCCATTCTCTATATCTGACCAATCACAAGCCTTCTGTGAGTCGCTCCAGCTAAGTGAGACCGGCATCTGCTCGCTTCCCATTGGTTGAGAGACCAAAATGTAAACACTTCTCGCTTTACGTCACCCAGAGCCGAATTTTTGCTCTTGTTCCACTCATATACACTGTGATTATACTCTCTACAATGTCGGTAAGTACTAATTGTTGTGTCCAGTGTGTAAATGAATAGTTTAGGCATATTTTGAGATATATATCAGGAGTTAGATATGCATAATATGAGTGTACCATGCAATTGAAAAAAGTGCAACAAAAGAGGACCGTGTACAGACGGTCCCGCCCGTCAGGGCCACATTTTAAATTTCAGTAAATAAATTTTTATATAAAAATTTCTAGTGCATATATGAATTCTGTAGTGGTCTGGGTGTGTACAGAACATTCTTATTGTCATTCCAGATCAATGAGAAATTGTTCTATTGTGAACCCTTCCAACAGAAGTTCAAATATCTCTGCATTTTGGTGGAAAGTGACTCAGATCCAGAACCAGATGACCTGTTGCCATCTCCAGTGCAGTACCAACGTGCAGAAAGGCCTGATGACAGTGTGAGGTTTGACCAAAATGATAGGTTTGATAAAATGCTAGGTCACTGGCCAGTGCAAGGCAGAATATTTACATGCAATTATTGCAGCAAAACGAAAAATCATGTCACATCCTCATTTTTGTGTGCCGTATGCAAGGTAAATCTATGCATCAAGAAGGAAAGAAATTGCTTCATAGCCTTTCATTGTAGCAATTAGTGATCAAGAATGATTGTTTTTTCTCAGGAAATTCAGGAATATGGGACTTGAAAGTTTTATCCCTTTGCAATGTGTCCATGTTGCTCTTTGGTTCACTTTCATATTTTTTATACATACAAAATGTTTGGAAACAAGTTCCATTTGTGTTTTTGATATTGTCTATTAGTATAATAAAATAGAAAAATACTTATTTGGTGTTTTATTAACAATTGCAAATTTGCAACATTCAGAATTTGACACCCTTTAACGGTCAGGACCGTCTGTAGACGGTCCTTGAATATTGGCAATTGCGTGAAAAGTTTTTTTTAGAATTTCAATTATATGGGCTCATTATCCTTACATTTAGTTACTCTATCCACTCATTTGAAATACATTTTGAAATTATCATTTTCCAGGGAGTGCCCGGTAAAGGGTTAAAAAATATAACTGAGGTAAAGAGTTGTTTATAGTAGGTTGCTATGGAGACAGTAGAAAGTGTCTAATATTATCTATAACCACAGCAATAATAGGGGGGATAGTCTATAAACTGTTGAGTTGAAAAAAATAAATTTAGTACACAGTATAATGCTAGGTTAACCCTTTGACTGTCACAACCCTCAATCCTGAGTGCTCTCCTGTTGTCGCAAAATTTAAAAAAAAAAAATTATTTTTTCTTATGAAATGATAGAGAATCGTTTCCCGATGGTAAAGACACCAAAAGTTTGAAATTTGATTGAAAACTCACGGAATTACGCTCTCGCGAAGTTAGTGATCTCAGCAATATATGCGCATCGGCAATTTCGCCGACTTTGAGCAAAATTTTTGGTAAATTCCATGGTTCCAGTTGACCAAACTCATTGATATTTCTTTAGAACTCCATTTGTTCTATCGATTGAGTACAAGAAACTACCAATTTATCGATTTCAACTACCCAATAAAGTGATCAGAAATTGGCAATTTGGCCAATTTCATGCAAAATAAAAAAGTTGTCAATTTCAAAATAGGGTCCAGAATAAACAATGCAGACATTCCTGACACTAAAATAAGATGTTATCTTTTCATTAGTCACGTCTTTAGGCCCCTCTTATATTACTTTTGCTTTCTATTTTGATTTTTTATTCACATAAAAAATAGAAGATTTACCGTTATGCAGACTATTGCATTATTGTAAAAATAGTATAAATAATATCAGTGCACTTGTGAAAGAATATTAGACTCACCAATTTATGTGTATTGGACGCGTGGCGTAATTTGTTTACTCTTGAACATTTGCAAAAATCGAACATTTCCGCTACTTTGAGCTCAATTTCAAGGTCGTTTTCATCATAAAACTAATCAAAATCATATATATTTCTGTAGTATGTTGTCCATTCTATCAAATGAGACCATAAAAAGAGAATACAACCATAAATACTATACGAAATACACCTCAAAGTCGGCGTTTTAATCCAAAAAAATGGTCTGAGTTTTTTTTCTCTCATTATGTACTGCCTGCTGCAGGATTTTTTTTATACTGCACACACTGACCACACAGACCCATTCTCTCATATGTGGGCCTACCAGCTTTCTCCCACTTGATTTGAAGCCGCTAGAATTTAGGCGTATTGATACGTCCGAAACAGTGGCTCGTAAGACGTATATGTACGACCGAAACAGTCAAAGGGTATAAACCTAGCTTGAATTGTTTGCTAATATCACTTTACTTGGTAATAAGGCTAACACTTGACAAATATACAAGAGAGAAATAAACAGCATTTGAACAATGACAGAATTTTGAGAGTACAGCCTCTCCTCACTTAATGACGGAATTGAGTTTTTAAGACCACGTCGGTAAATGAATTCGTCACTAAGTGAGGAGCATACTATAATGGTAGTGGGTTTGTGTCAACCATCTTTGATATTGTTTTAATGGTCAGAGAGCCCATCGTAAGTCTGAGTAGTCGGCAAGAGTACATCGCTAAGTGAGGAGAAGCTGTATAACACAATGGAGTTAGAGGATGCATAACACTGATCATGGATATTAGTGGGTATATAGATCTTCCTTTGTTGTCCTGACCCCTGGCCAGTAGCTTCAAATGTGTCGTTTGTGTACAAGTAGTAGCAAACATTGGCAAGTTTGACTTGGTGTGGCAGCGGTGTTGATGGTAGGGCGACAACAAGCTGTTTTCTTGGTTGGTAATACAATGTATGTTTGGTGTGGCAGTGGGGTCGATGGTGGGGTGACAACAAGCAGTCTTCTTGGTTGGTAATACAGTGTATGTTTGGTGTGGCAGTGGTGTCAATGGCGGGGTGACAACAAGCAGTCTTCTTGGTTGGTAATACAGTGTATGTTTGGTTGGTTTCTGTAGTTGATTTATGTCATTTTGGGTCTTCACATATGTTATTGTTATGTATATCTTTGCTAGGTCATCACAGGGTTCTTAGGATGCCTCAGTTAAATGCAAAACAGAGGAGCAGAGACTTGCTGCCATGCTGCTCCCGTCAAGCAGGAGACCGTAGTGTAAGTACAGGTAGCAAGATGTACTTCCTATCCTCTCTTACAAATATTACCATCACTATTATATTTATTTTATTTAAAGTGAGAGCGCAACTAACCATCAACACCGGGCGACTCACCGCCAACACCAGGCAACTCACCGCCAACACCAGGCAACTCACCGCCAACACTGGGTGACTCACTGCCAACACCGGGCGACTCACCAACACTGGGCGACTCACCGTCAAGGGATGGAGCTTCTCATCAAAGATATCCAAGACACGGTTGTCGCCGCGGTTGCGGATGTGGTAGTACACAGCGAGTGCCACACACTTGATGGTGTTCTTGAGGTTGGGCTGTGACACAGTTGAGTCGTCCAGGTAGATGGTCGAGCACGACGACGACTTCTTCAGCGTCCGGCCGTCGTCCAGCTGTCGGAAAAGGGCAGTTAATATGGACCACTGATCTTAAAACTGATCTATAAGTGTCCACAAACACAAATTCTCATCATTTTCAATAAAAATACTTCTAAATTGATCTTAAATTATGTAAAATACTTTTAAATTGATCATAAATTATGTAAAAACAAATTCACAGCATTTTCAATAAAACTAGGCCGAGAATCCCATGGGCATAGGTGCTGGAAGCGTGGGAGTTCTGGTATCAGGCATTGCCTCGTGTCACCCATCTCCCTGTCTCAACGCTGGTCATTCCATCACAGAGGAAACTAACCATTCTTGCCTCTTCTAAATTGATCTTAAATTAGGTAAAAATGCAAGTTCTCAACATTTTCAATAAAAGTAGGCTTATCTAACACTAACACAGGTATCTGTAAGAAAAAAAACTTGTAGACAACAGAATCAATCAAACCACAAAAGGGGTTCAAGGACATGCCTGCTTGTCATGGTTCAAGGACCTTCCTGTTCTGCCTAAAGACACTAATAACAAATAAGTATATAAACAAGCACCACCTACTACTAGCTGTAAACTTCAACATTAACCTTGGTCTAGCACATGACCAACCAGTAACTGATTTCATTACCAGTATGAACAATTCACTACTCATACCAGCTATAACAACAACAATGAGGCTGACTGATTCAAGTGTAACCATAACTGACCATATATGGACAAATATACTAGATCCCCTTAAATCAGGGATAATCATAGACAACACTACTGACCACTACCCCAACCTTCATCCTAACAAACATTTCTAAGCAACCAATGGAATATAGTAAGATCTCTTTTCAACTCCATGATGAGGCATCAACAAGTAGAACTAAGCTCAGTTGACTGGCCTACAGAATTCTCCAATGCCAATGGTATTGGCAAATGGATAGACATATTTCTAAACAAAACACACAAACTGTACAACAAACATTGTCCCATAAAACGTAACAGACTAGGTTGCCTGTGGCTTACTAACACCATTCTAAGATTCATTAATATGAAACATCAATTTGAAAAAATAATATAGATGGGGCTTCATAATTAAATAACTTGGTAAACACTACACATCAGTCCTAATCAAAGTAATAAGTAAGTCCAAACAACTGTACTATTGTAACAGATTCACTGAAACAAGAACAGATATAAAAAAGACCTGGAAGACACTCAGATCCTGGGCACCACAACCTGAACAAAACTACATATAAAGATATAATATCTTTATTTACTACAAGTACATGTACATGGTATACAGGCCTAGCTGACATCAGTGACATACTACTATATAGAAAGTCCCTTGTTATGCTGAGCATTTCGGGCAGATTAGGTCAGTGTCCTAGGATGCGACTCACACCAGTCGACTAACACCCAGGTACCCATTTTACTGATGGGGAACATAGACAACAGGTGTAGAGAAACACGCCCAATGTTTCTGCCCTGGCTGGGAATCGAACCCAGGCCCTCGCCGTGTGAAGCGAGAGCTTTAGCCACCAGACCACCAGAGCTCCAAACTAAACCAAACAAACCACAACTCCAGCCTACTGAAACAGCTAACAAGTTAAATGATTTCTTTTCAACCACAGGATCAAATCTCACCAGTAATATTCCAGGCACCAATACACGAGCAAGTGATTACTTAGATGAAAACTTCCCAACATCCCTCTATCTTGCTCCAACCCAGCCCACTGAAGTCACCATGATTATTAATTCACTAAAACATAAATCAGGACATCTAGCTCACATCCCACCAATATTGTTCAAACGAGCAGCTCATGTCCTCTCACCCACTATTACATTACTTTTTAATAAATCACTAGATACTAGTACTTTCCCTACATTACTAAAGATAACAAGAGTTACACCAATACACAAAGGTGGAGACCCAATGGATGTAAACAACTATAGGCCAATATCAAACTTGCCTCTAATAAAAGGGGGTAAGGCAGCTGTGATTGATGGGATAAAGATAGAAATGTTAAAAGCAGGTGGGGACATAGCTTTGGAGTGGTTGGTGCTATTATTTAATAAATGGTAAGGTTCCTAGGGATTGGCAGAGAGCGTGCATAGTTCCTTTGTATAAAGGCAAAGGGGACAAAAGAGAGTGCAAAAATTATAGGGGAATAAGTCTGTTGAGTATATCTGGTAAAGTGTATGGTAGAGTTATTATTGAAAGAATTAGGAGTAAGACGGAGAGCAGGATAGCAGATGAACAAGGGGGCTTTAGGAAAGGTAGGGGGTGTGTAGACCAAGTGCTTACAGTGAAACATATAGGTGAACAGTACTTGGATAAGGGTAAAGAGGCTTTTGTGGCCTTTATGGATTTGGAAAAGGCGTATGATAGGGTGGATAGGGGGGCAATGTTGCAGGTGTATGGAATAGGAGGTAGGTTGCTGAAAGCAGTGAAGAGTTTTTATGAGGATAGTGAGGCTCAGGTTAGAATTTGAAGGAGAGAGGGAGATTATTTCCCAGTAAAAGTAGGCCTTAAACAAGGATGTGTGATGTCACCGTGGTTGTTCAATACATTTATAGATGGGGTTGTAAGAGAAGTGAATGCGAGGGTCTTGGAAAGAGGTGTGGGGTTAAAAGATCAAGAATCAAATACAAAGTGGGAGTTGTCACAGTTGCTTTTTGCTGATGACACTGTGCTTTTGGGAGATTCTGAAGAGAAGTTGCAGAGGTTGGTGGATGAATTTGGTAGGGTATGTAAAAGAAGAAAATTGAAAGTGAATATAGGAAAGAGTAAGGTGATGAGGATAACAAAAAGATTAGGTGACAAAAGATTGGATATCAGATTGGAGGGAGAGAGTATTGAGGAGGTGAATGTATTCAGATATTTGGGAGTGGACATGTCAGCAGATGGGTCTATGAAGGATGAGGTGAATCATAGAATTGATGAGGGGAAAAGGGTGAGTGGAGCACTTCGGAGTCTGTGGAGACAAAGAACTTTGTCAATGGAAGTAAAGAGGGTAATGTATGAGAGTATAGTTATACCAACACTTTTATATGGGTGTGAAGCATGGGTGATGAATGTTGCAACGAGGAGAAGGCTGGAGGCAGTGGAGATGTCATGTCTGAGGTCAATGTGTGGTGTGAATATAATGCAGAGAATTCGGAGTTTGGAAATTTGGAGGAGTTGCGGGATTACCAAAACTATTATCCAGAGGGCTGAGGAGGGGTTGTTGAGGTGGTTTGGACATGTAGAGAGAATGGAACGAAAGAGAATGACTTCGAGTGTATTAATCTGTAGTGGAGGGAAGGCGGGGTAGGGGTCGGCTTAGGAAAGGTTGGAGGGAGGGGGTAAAGGAGGTTTTGTGTGCGAGGGGCTTGGACTTCCAGCAAGCATGCATGAGCGTGTTTGATAGGAGTGAATGGAGACAAATGGTTTTTAATACTTGACGTGCTGTTGGAGTGTGAGCAAAGTAACATTTATGAAGGGATTCAGGGAAACCGGCAGGTTGGACTTGAGTCCTGGAGATGGGAAGTACAGTATCTGAACTCTGAAGGAGGGGTGTTAATGTTGCAGTTTTATAACTGTAGTGTAAAGCACTAATCTGGCAAGACAGTGATGGAGTGAATGATGATGAAAGTTTTTCTTTTTCGGGCCACCCTGCCTTGGTGGGAATAGGCCGATGTGTTAATAAAATAAATAATAAATAAAATAAGAGTATATATCATGTTTCTAGGTTATTAATATTGTTTATTATGTCATATCAGATGAATTGTGATAGATAAATAATCCGTTAAGTTTATATTAGTGTCGTATTGAAGGGCTATCTTGTCCTGCCTCCAAACAAACTCTCCTGCCTCTTTCATATGCCAACAAGAGTCTTCAATAAAGGTAAAACTGATTCAAATGTTCATTTATCCATTAAAATTAGTACTTTATATTTATTTCTCATTATTTTTTGGTGAATATTTTTGGGTGGAAACAGATTAAATTGTATTTACATTATTTCTTATTGGAAATATTAGTTTGACTTTCAGCCAGTTCGAGTTGAGGCCTAGCTCCTGGAACGAATTACGGCCAATACTCAGGGGTCCACTGTATAATATTTAGGTATGCATACTGGTCAGTGAGCCTGTCGTAAGTAAGACTCGTCAGTAAACGAGTATGTCGCTAAGTGAGGAGAGGCTGTATTAATTAAGAAACTAAGTTTGTGGGAAATGCTCTGCATATTAAGGGTCTTCTGCATGTACACCTGTCATTCACTTCTCTATGAACATTGTATCATGGTGGAATAAATAAAAAATAATCTAATCTAATGGCTCCAAGGGCCTGCCTCTCATGGCTCCAAGGGCCTGCCTCTCATGGCTCCAAGGGCCTGCCTCTCATGGCTCCAAGGGCCTGCCTCTCATGGCTCCAAGGGCCTGCCTCTCATGGCTCCAAGGGCCTGCCTCTCATGGCTACAAGGGCCTGCCTCTCATGGCTACAAGGGCCTGCCTCTCATGGCTACAAGGGCCTGCCTCTCATGGCTAGCCCCAAGGGGCCTGCCTCTCATGGCTACAAGGGCCTGCCTCTCATGGCTACAAGGGCTCATGGCCTCCTCTCATGGCTACAAGGGCCTGCCTCTCATGGCTACAAGGGCCTGCCTCTCATGGCTACAAGGGCCTGCCTCTCATGGCAGGCTGCCTCAGCACAAGGGCCTGCCTCTCATGGCTACAAGGGCCTGCCTCTCATGGCTACAAGGGCCTGCCTCTCATGGCTACAAGGGCCTGCCTCCTCATGGCTACAAGGGCCTGCCTCTCATGGCTACAAGGGCCTGCCTCTCATGGCCATAGGCCTGCCTCTCTGGTAAGGGCCTGCCTCTCATGGCTACAAGGGCCTGCCTCTCATGGCTACAAGGGCCTGCCTCTCATGGCTACAAGGGCCTGCCTCTCATGGCTACAAGGGCCTGCTCTCCCTCTATGGCTACAAGGGCCTGCCTCTCATGGCTACAAGGGCCTGCCTCTCATGGCTACAAGGGCCTGCCTCTCATGGCTACAAGGGCCTGCCTCTCATGGCTACAAGGGCCTGCCTCTCATGGCTACAAGGGCCTGCCTCTCATGGCTACAAGGGCCTGCCTCTCATGGCTACAAGGGCCTGCCTCTCATGGCTACAAGGGCCTGCCTCTCATGGCTACAAGGGCCTGCCTCTCATGGCTACAAGGGCCTGCCTCTCATGGCTACAAGGGCCTGCCTCTCATGGCTACAAGGGCCTGCCTCTCATGGCTACAAGGGCCTGCCTCTCATGGCTACAAGGGCCTGCCTCTCATGGCTACAAGGGCCTGCCTCTCATGGCTACAAGGGCCTGCCTCTCATGGCTACAAGGGCCTGCCTCTCATGGCTACAAGGGCCTGCCTCTCATGGCTACAAGGGCCTGCCTCTCATGGCTACAAGGGCCTGCCTCTCATGGCTACAAGGGCCTGCCTCTCATGGCTACAAGGGCCTGCCTCTCATGGCTACAAGGGCCTGCCTCTCATGGCTACAAGGGCCTGCCTCTCATGGCTACAAGGGCCTGCCTCTCATGGCTACAAGGGCCTGCCTCTCATGGCTACAAGGGCCTGCCTCTCATGGCTACAAGGGCCTGCCTCTCATGGCTACAAGGGCTCAGTGGGGTCTCTCATGGCTACAAGGGCCTGCCTCTCATGGCTACAAGGGCCTGCCTCTCATGGCTACAAGGGCCTGCCTCTCATGGCTACAAGGGCCTGCCTCTCATGGCTACAAGGGCCTGCCTCTCATGGCTACAAGGGCCTGCCTCTCATGGCTACAAGGGCCTGCCTCTCATGGCTACAAGGGCCTGCCTCTCATGGCTACAAGGGCCTGCCTCTCATGGCTCAAGGGCCTGCCTCTCATGGCTACAAGGGCCTGCCTCTCATGGCTCAAGGGCCTGCCTCTCATGGCTTCAAGGGCCTGCCTCTCATGGCTTCAAGGCCGCCTCCAGCGCTGCCTCTCATGGCTTCAAGGACCTGCCTCTCATGGCTTCAAGGACCTGCCTCTCATGGCTTCAAGGACCTGCCTCTCATGGCTTCAAGGACCTGCCTCTCATGGCTCAAGGCCTGCCTCTCATGGCTCAACCTGCCTCTCATGGCTACAAGGGCCTGCCTCTCATGGCTTCAAGGGCCTGCCTCTCATGGCTTCAAGGACCTGCCTCTCATGGCTTCAAGGACCTGCCTCTCATGGCTTCAAGGACCTGCCTCTCATGGCTTCAAGGACCTGCCTCTCATGGCTTCAAGGACCTGCCTCTCATGGCTTCAAGGACCTGCCTCTCATGGCTTCAAGGACCTGCCTCTCATGGCTTCAAGGACCTGCCTCTCATGGCTTCAAGGACCTGCCTCTCATGGCTTCAAGGACCTGCCTCTCATGGCTTCAAGGACCTGCCTCTCATGGCTTCAAGGACCTGCCTCTCATGGCTTCAAGGACCTGCCTCTCATGGCTTCAAGGACCTGCCTCTCATGGCTTCAAGGACCTGCCTCTCATGGCTTCAAGGACCTGCCTCTCATGGCTTCAAGGACCTGCCTCTCATGGCTTCAAGGACCTGCCTCTCATGGCTTCAAGGACCTGCCTCTCATGGCTTCAAGGACCTGCCTCTCATGGCTTCAAGGACCTGCCTCTCATGGCTTCAAGGACCTGCCTCTCATGGCTTCAAGGACCTGCCTCTCATGGCTTCAAGGACCTGCCTCTCATGGCTTCAAGGACCTGCCTCTCATGGCTTCAAGGACCTGCCTCTCATGGCTTCAAGGACCTGCCTCTCATGGCTTCAAGGACCTGCCTCTCATGGCTTCAAGGACCTGCCTCTTTCCTGATTTGTTTATAGTCATGCTATTATGATTCCATGAGTCAAGCATGATCACCAGTGATCGTCACCATGATCACCAGTGATGGTCACCATGATCACCAGTGATGGTCACCATGATCACCAGTGATGGTCACCATGATCACCAGTGATGGTCACCATGATCACCAGTGATGGTCACCATGATCACCAGTGATGGTCACCATGATCACCAGTGATGGTCACCATGATCACCAGTGATGGTCACCATGATCACCAGTGATGGTCACCATGATCACCAGTGATGGTCACCATGATCACCAGTGATGGTCACCATGATCACCAGTGATGGTCACCATGATCACCAGTGATGGTCACCATGATCACCAGTGATGGTCACCATGATCACCAGTGATGGTCACCATGATCACCAGTGATGGTCACCATGATCACCAGTGATGGTCACCATGATCACCAGTGATGGTCACCATGATCACCAGTGATGGTCACCATGATCACCAGTGATGGTCACCATGATCACCAGTGATGGTCACCATGATCACCAGTGATGGTCACCATGATCACCAGTGATGGTCACCATGATCATCAGTGATGGTCACCATGATCACCAGTGATGGTCAACACTTTTCCCAGCAATTTTGACTAATTAATTATTATTATTCACTACAAGTTGTTAACTAACATTTACTAGAGCAATTCTTTAACATAATTTGTTATTACAAATAAATCTTGTTGTCATTTTTATCCTGTCTATTAGTTCTTAGTCTATTATCTAACCTCATACTTAACACCATTTTCTTTTATTAATTAACTCAAATTTTTAGTAATTTTGTCCAAAAAGTCACATTATTGCAGACTTCTACCATCGTATTTATGTAAACACTTGTACCACGTATTTTTTTTTTTTAACAAACCGGCCATATCCCAGCAGGTGACCCAAAAAGAAAAACAAGTCTTTCTTTTTACATTTAATAATGTACAGTGGACCCCCGCAAATCGGCTGGTCTGATTATCGGCCGGCTCGATTTTCGATTGCTTTTTTCGGCCCAATTTTTCCCCGATTATCAGCCCGCGTACCAGACCTGTCCGCCTGCCCCGCGCTTGCACGCCTCACCACACAGGCGTTGTGAGCCAGTCTAGTTTTGTTTACCTTTGAGTGAACATTACCCAGTGCGCTCATTCAAACATTCCACAATAAATTTATTGTGTTTATTGGTGGTTAAGTGATTGTCACTGTGAAATAAGTCACCATGGGTCCAAAGAAGCTTCCTAGTGGCACCCCTGTGGTAAAGAAAGTGAGGAACACCATCAAACTGAAGAAGGAGATTAAGGAAATTTGTTCAATGTGGAATGAGGTGCAAAGTTTCGTTGAACAATTTCACCCTGAGCAAGCTGAAATAAGCCATCTCTGCAACAAGTTCGGTGACAGAGCCATATTGCACTTCAGGAACATGTTAAAGAGGCACCAGAAACAGAGCACTCTTGACAGATATTTTGTGCGACAGGGGTCTAGTGACTCTCAAGCTGGTCCTAGTGGCATTAAAAGACAAAGAAGGGAAGTAACCCCAGAGAGGGACTTGTTACCTGAAGTCCTTTTGGAGGGGGATTCCCCTTCCAAACAATGAGTGCTCCCTTCCTGTCTCCGCCCTATCTTCCAGATGCCAGCAAGTCTTTTCAATAAAGGTAAATAAATGTTATTTTAAATATTTATTTATTATATGTTGTTATTATGTGTTGGTATTGTGTTTTCTGTATGTAAAACTATAGTTAATCTTTAAAAAATGTATTTTTTGTGAATATTTTTGGGTGTCTGGAACGGATTAATTTTTTTTTTTTTTTTTCAACAAGTCGGCCGTCTCCCACCGAGGCAGGGTGACCCAAAAAGAAAGAAAATCCCCAAAAAGAAAATACTTTCATCATCATTCAACACTTTCACCACACTCATACATAATCACTGTCTTTGCAGAGGAGCTCAGATACGACAGCTGAGAAAAGTCCCTCCCAGCTGTCACTATCTCAGACCCCTCCTTTAAAGTGCAGGCATTGTACTTCCCATTTCCAGGACTCAAGTCCAACTAAATCAATTAACTGGTTTCTCTGAATCCCTTCACAAAATGTTACCCTGCTCACACTCCAACAGATCGTCATGTCCCAAAAACCATTCGTCTCCATTCACTCCTATCTAACACGCTCAATTAATTGTATTTACATTATTTCTTATGGGAAATAATGGTTCAGAAATCGGCCAGTTCGATTTTAGGCCTAGCTCCTGGAACGGATTACGGCCGATTTTTGGGGGTCCACTGTATACAGAAGGGGTTACTAGCCCCTTGCTCCTGGCATTTTAGTCGCCTCTTATGACACGCATGACTTACAGAATTCTGTTCCACTTTCCCATGGAGATAAGAGGAAATAAAGATGAACAAAAACTATTAAGAAAATAGAAGAAAACCCAGATGGGTGTATATATATATGTTTGTACATGTATGTGTAGTGTGACCTGAGTAGAATTAGCAAGATATACCTGCTACCCTGTGTATTTATGAGACAGAAATAAAACACCAGCAATCCTACCATCATGTAAAACAATTACAGGTTTGTTTCACACCAACCAAGTATGTCATTCTGTTATCTTTGCCTCATCCACTACATACATAATCCCTGCCCCATAGTTCATGAATGCTGACATCAGCCCTAATTTAAATCTCTTATTTTATCTAAATCCTAATCAAGAGTAACTGTCTATACTACACACCAAACCAAGCAAAAACTGTCCTCAACAATGCCAGGAATATATCAGTTTTCAACCACATTAGATACCTGAGTAAGTACTATGATAACCAGGAATATATCAGTTTTCAACTACAACACTAGATACCTGAGTAAGTACTATGATAACCAGGAATATATCAGTTTTCAACTACAACATTAGATACCTGAGTAAGTACTATGATAACCAGGAATATATCAGTTTTCAACCACAACATTAGATACCTGAGTATGTACTATGAAAACCTCCTGGTACTTCTAGATTCTCTATCTTCAACCATTTCTTGTATTATACTTAGTGAAAGCTGTCTTAATCAAGACATAATATACATGTATACACTACCAGGAAACAGTCATTCACAAATGCACAACAGATCAAAAGTGGGAAGCCATTACTATCTACTATTCTGTTAAACTATTATGTTGTAACTACATATTTCACTCATAAATATGGTGACTATATATTTGCTAATTTGTCAACAAATAAGCTGAGGACTAACATTACACTTGGTACAATCTACAGGATACCTCATACTAATATACCAAACTTTAGTAACAACCTAATAACTAACAAGCAACTAAACAAACCTTGACCTAACTGAACACACAAATATTACCTGCTACCTGCTGTTAACTTCAACATTAACCCTTTGACTGTCTGAGGCCCCATTCTGAAACTGTCATTCTATGTCGCAAAATTTTGGAAAAAAAAAAAAAAAAAAATTCTTATGAAATGATAGAGAATATTTTCCCGATGGTAATGACACCAAAAGTACAAAATTTGATGGAAAACTTACGGAATTACGCTCTCGCGAAGTTAGCGATACATATCGGCGATTTTGCCAACTTTGAGCCATATTTTCAGCCAATTCCATTTTTACAGTAGACCAAACTCATACTATTTCTTTAGACTTCCATTTATTCTATCGATTGAGTACAAGAAACCACCAATTTACCGATTTCAACTACCCAATAAAGTGGTCAGAAATTGGCAATTTGGCCAATTTCATGCAAAATAAAAAAAGATGTCAATTTCAAAACAGGGTCCAGAATAAACAATGCAGACATTCCTGGTACTAAAATAAGATTTTCTCTGTTCATTAGTCACGTCTTTAGGCCCCTCTTATATTACTCTTGCTTTCTATTTTGATTTTTTATTCACACAAAAAATAGAAGATTTACTGTTATGCAGACTACTGCATTATTGTAAAAATGGTATAAATAATATCAGTGCACTTGTGTAAGAATATTAGACTCACCAGTTGACGTGTATTGGACGAATGGCGTGATTTGTGTACTCTTGAACATTGGCAAAAATCGAACATTTCCACTAATTTGAGCTCAATTTCAAGGTCATTTTCATCTTGAAACTAATCCAAATCATCTCTATTTCTGTAAAATATTTTCCATTCTATCAAATGAGACCACGAAAAAGAGAATACCACGATAAATACTATACGAAAATACACCTCAAAGTCGGCGCTTAAATCCAAAAACACAGTCAGTTGTTTTTTTTTCCTCATTATGCACTGCGTGCTTCAGGATTTTTTTATACAGCGCACACTGACCACACAGACCCATTCTCTCATATGTGGGCCTACCAGCTTTCTCCCGCTTGATTTGAAGCCGCTAGAATTTTTGAGTACATATATATACATCCGAAACACTGGCTCGTAAGACGTATATATATGACCAAAACAGTCAAAGGGTTAACCTTGACCTAACTGAACACACAAACATTACCTGCTACCTGCTGCTAACTTGAACATTAACTTTGACCTAACTAAGGAACCACCAGTACATAAATGACTTCATTAACCCTTTGACTGTTTCGGACGTATATTTACGTCTTACGAGCCAATGTTTCGGACGTATTTATACGCCTAAATTCTAGCGGCCTCAAATCAAGCAGGAGAAAGCTGGTAGGCCCACATGTGAGAGAATGGGTCTGTGTGGTCAGTGTGCGCAGTATAAAAAAAATCCTGCAGCAAGCAGTACATAATGAGAAAAAAAAAAACTCCGACCGTTTTTTTTAATTAAAACGCCGTCTTTGAGGTGTGTTTTCATAGTATTTATGGTTTTATTCTCTTTTTCATGGTCTCATTTGATAGAATGGGAAACATATTACAGGAATAGAGATGATTTTGATTAGTTTCATGATGTAAATGATCTTGAAATTGAGCTCAAAGTAGCGGAAATGTTCGATTTTTGCCAATGTTCAAAAGTAAACAAATCACACCATGCATCCAATACACATCACCTGGTGAGTCTAATATTCTTTCACAAGTGCACAGATATTATTTATGCAGTTTTTACAATAATGCAATAGTCTGCATAACAATAAATCTTCTATTTTTTGTATGAATAAAAAATCAAAATAGAAAGCAAGAGTAATGTAAGAGGGGCCTAAAGACATGACTAATGAACAGATAACATCTTATTTTAGTGCTAGGGATGTCTGCATTGTTTATTCTGGACCCTATTTTGAAATTGACATCTTTTTTATTTTGCATGAAATTGGCGAAATTGCCATTTTCTGACCACTTTATTGGGTAGTTGAAATCGGTAAATTGGTGATTTCTTGTACTCAATCGATAGAACAAATGGAGTTCTAAAGAAATAGCTATGAGTTTGGTCGACTGTCCCAATGGAATTGGCCTAAAATAGGGCTCAAAGTCGGCGAAATCGCCGATGCGTATATATCACTGACATCGCTAACTTTGCGAGAGCGTAATTCCGTAAGTTTTTAATCAAATTTCATACTTTTGGTGTCATTACAATCGGGAAAAGATTCTCTATCATTTCATAAGAAAAAATAATTTTTTTTTTTTTCCAAAATTTTCCGACATAGAATGACAGTTTCAGAATGGGGCCTCCGACAGTCAAAGGGTTAATAGTATCAACAATACATTGCTCATATAAAGTATAAACTAACTGAGATGATTACAATCATAATTGATCATATATGGATCAATATATTACCTTGCTCCTCTCAAAGCTGTGATAATCACAGATAATACTACTGATCACTACCGCGTCTTCCTCATAACAAACATTTATAAACTACCACTTAAATATAGTAAGATGTCTTCCATGACGAGACATAAATAACTTCACTACACCACTAACTTACATTAACTGCAACACACAATTTACAAGGCCATTGAGGAATAGGCTAAAACATTTACAAAAAATACAGTCTCTATAACAAACTTTGTCCTATAAAAACTAAGCAGATCACGACTAAGAGACTAAGTTGCCCATCACTAACAAACACCATCCTTAGATCCATTGATAACAAACTTCACTATGAAAAACAATACAGACTGGAATTAATAAATAAATGACTTAGTAAATACTATACTGTACGTCATGAATGGATGAACGAACAGAATTGGTCGACCAGACAAACGACCAACTGGATGACCAGACGACTGACTGACCAAATGGCTGGACAGAAGGACAAACAATTACTCACGTGACTTCTACTTCTTCTTCTGACCAGTCCATCTGTAGAACAATAATGATTATTATTATTACTATTATTAGTTATTACTATTATTAAAACTATAGTCAATATTATTATTGTACAGAATACAAAATTATTGTTATTATTAAAATTACTCATTATTATTATTATTGTTAATTATCACTGTATGGAATACACAATTATTAAAACTATTACTATACTCAATTTTAATTACTATTATTATTATTACTATTTTTAATATTGTTAATTATAACAATTAGTTAATTTTGTCTGCAAGACACACTGTTATAAACATTATTACTCACTCTCGATGAGTTGTTTAGACTTGAGGAGGAATAGCGGACCGGCTGAGGGGTGTAGACTGGGGTCCTGGTCGAGGTCGTCGGGTTCTCGCTCGCTGATGTGTTGCAGGTTACACAGGTGTTCCTCGGAGACGTCATCATAGTGCCCATCACCAGACCCGCCCCCGCCACCCCCGCCCCCGCCGCCCTGCCGCCCATGGGGGAGGAGAAAGGTGGAATTATCTGATCATCATGCAACTGGTGAAGGGCAACAGTCGTTGCTGACTACCCAGACCTACTGGATGACCATTAACCCTTAAACTGTCCACACGTAGATATACGTTCACTTGCGAAAGTGACCGAATATTTTGAAAAAAAAAAATAGTTTTTTTTCCTAAAAATGAAGAGCACATTTTTATAAATAGGATAGGCTAAAAAAAAAATTTTACGGCCAGTACTTACCGAGATATAAGCCCGCGAAGTTGGTGCTAAAGGATGTGGTGTCGGCAACATGGAGCACTGCCGCTTGCAGAATCAAGAAACATTTATCATTTTTTTCCATTTTTTTTCCATTTTCTGTTGTTTTCATGCTATGATAATAATGTTTTGATGCAGATCTATTCATTTCATTGCCAATTCTTGTTTAGACACAAATGTTTTTTACTGAATTAGTAATCATACTGTCACAAACACACATGTTCACACTGATAAATAAATTTGTACACCTGGTTCAATCACTTACTATAGTTTACATATATATACAAGGTATTTACAGGTCCTATTTATGTTTCTAGAAGTCCACCACTGTATGATACTCGAAGAAGCATGGATTCATACAGAGTGCCACTCCACATTGCTGACACATGAATCGTGTGTCTTTTCGCACTTGGGGTCGCTGTGTACTGTAAGCACACAGCACACCCAACACACTTTTTCTGAGAGTACTTCTTCTTTGGAGTAGATGGTAATGGTATCAGGCAGTGACAGTTAGGGATTATTCGGTTGGGCACTTCCCCCTCTGGTTGTGGAGTGACAGGTCGCTGTTGTGGAGTGACAGGTCGCTGTTGTGGGGTGACAGGTCGCTGTTGTGGGGTGACAGGTCGCTGTGGAGTGGCAGGTATAGGTGTGGTACCATACTTTCTTCCTATCTGCTTGATGACATTTAGGGTGAATTCTGCATATCGTTGTCGCTTCCCAGTCTTTATTTCATACATGTTGAAGGCATTGAGCATTGCAATGTCCACAAGGTGGAAAAACACTTTTATATACCACTTGCGACTCCTACGCACACAGTCAACAAAGCCTATCATCACGTCACACTTGTCGACTAGTCGCATATTGTTTGTATAGTCGATGACAACAGCTGGCTTTTCAACAGGTTGATTGTTGAGCTTCCTCATTCTGTCTGTTTGTACCATCTCGTTTCTGTGGATGGTTGACAGCAATGTCACGTCCCTTTTGTCATGCCATGACAGTGCCATGATGTCATTGGCATGAAACGCCTGCACTACACTTCCTCCAGTGAACTTTGGCATGTGTTTTCTATTTCTTCTCACTGTTCCACATATATCAGTATTGTTCACACGTAGGAAATCAGCAAGCATAGGGCTTGTGTACCAGTTGTCTGTGAACAATGTATGGCCCTTGCCAAGGTATGGCTGCATCATCTTGCGAACATCACCAGAAATGCCCAACATGCTCCTGGTATCATCAAGTGTATTTTTACCTGTGTAGATAATGACATCCAACACAAGACCAGTCTCACAGTCACACATAACAAACAGTTTTATACCAAAGCAATTACGTTTGCTTGGTATATATTGTTTGAATGACAGTCGTCCCTTGAACAGAATCAAGGACTCGTCAACAACAATGTTCTTGAATGGATAAAAGTAGGCACTGAATTTTTGCTTGAGATACATAAACAATTCCCGGATTTTGTAGAGGAGGTCATTTCGGTTTGGTGTATTCCTATCTGAGAAGTGCAACATTCTCAGCAACAGAAGGAATCTGTTGTAGGGAAGGAGGTCACGGAAGACTGGAGTGCTAATGAAGTGGTCTGTGGACCAGTAGTTTGCTATATTGTTCTTATATGTGTGTGGCATAAGCATGACAGTGCCAAGGAATAAATACATTTCAGCCACAGTTGTATCTTTCCACCTGCACAGCCGTGACGATTCTGTAACATCTACATGGTCCTTTGTATACTGGTAGTACAGGTTGGTCTGAGTAACAATCAGGTTCATTATTGGCTCATCAAAGTATAGTTGAAAATAGTCTAACTCTGTAGACTCATTTGTGATGGGACAGTGTGGCATGATGCCAATTCCACTGCCATCAAAATTGAAAGGATGTGGCACGACTGGTGTATGTTCAGTCCACTTCCATTCACGATCAGATGGTGCAGGGTGGACCTGTGGCATGGGACGTGGGGGAGCAGGAGGGACGGGAGTGGGGCCAGCACATGATTGAGAGGGTGCCTCGTGGTCCTTTGTCTGTCCACACACCGCGCCACGAGGTCCAGGCACCATGCCACCCACCACCTCTTCCTCCATCCCAGCATACTCTCCTTCATTATCACTTTCACTATCAGTGGCTGGGGTTTTGGATCGTGAACTGCCACGACCCTTGCCTCTGACTGCATATGGCACACTGCCTGAACGTAGGTAATGACGCCCATAAGTACGTTTCACTGGGGAATAATCATAATCACTGTCACTCGACGAATCGTCTATGGGCATAAAATCGATTTCATCATCGTCACTTATATCACCTTCACTATCGTCACTATCATAACACATGGAAAATGATAATTTCCTCTTGCGGAGCTGCCTTTGGGTAGTAACACTAACAACCCAGAGGTGCTGGGGTGAGGGTCTGGTATGGCCACACTGTCCACACTGGCCACCCCAGAGGTGATGGGCTGAGGGTCATCTGGGTTGTCATCAATAGTTTCACTAATTCCTTGATTATTAGTGGCTATATCACTGTCAAATCCACTAAGCTCGCGTTCTCTATCACTTTCCGAGAATAGTAGAGTGTTAATACGACGAGGCGTGAGTGAATCACGGGGGTGTGCCATGATGTTGACCCAAGATGGAGCTGAAACTAACTGGGGCTACCATGCGGTACCCTGGCGTCCCCGATTTTTTTCATACTGCGCACACTGAGGGCGCAGACCCATTCTCTCATGTCTAGGCGACTCAGGCCTATCGCGCTAAATTTGAACGAATGTAAAATAAAACGTAGATATACGTTCGGTCACTTTCGCGAGTGAACGTATATCTACGTATGGACAGTTTAGGGGTTAAACCAAGTAACAGTAACCCCCAGACCTACTGAGTGACCATTAAACCAAGTAACAATAACCCCAGACCTACAGGGTGACCATTAAACCCAGTAACTGTCATCCCAGACCTACTAGGTGACCATTAAACCCAGTAAGTCACCCATGACCTGTTACCTGGAGCCTACCTGCGGTAATTGGGCAGTCTTGGTCCCCTGACATTTATTGTGTAATCTCTCAATATATTCACATCACTCTTGCTTATGTATGATGGGAAGCTGTTTAAGAGTCTTGGTCTCCTAACACTTACAGTGTTACCCCAGTATACTCACGGCAGTGCATTTGTCGTACCTTGTGACTGGAAGCAGAGCGGCCGGAACCTCGGCCGCCCGGGTAGACACAACAGCTGTGCTTGTTCCCCATAACTGTGGCCTCCTGCTGAGTCCTCACAACACCTGCACAACACGTGACATGATTATGACAGCTGTTTATAAAGCACAATATAACAGGTGTTGAAACAAGATATAAAGCACAATATGACACATAACAGGTGTTTACACGATATAAGCTCAATTATGACAGTTTTTTAAACGGGGCAGTCACAATTAAGACAGTGGGTGTTAACACATGACAACAGGTGCTAACACCTGCTGTCTTAATTGTGACTATCATATGTTAACACCTGTTATGTGTTATCACATGACAGTCACAATTAAGACAACAGATGTTCACAAGACATAAAACAGGTGTTTTAACATATGACAGTCAAAATTAAGACACAGAACAGGTGTTTTTACATATGACAGTCACAATAAAGGCACATAACAGGTGTTTTAACACACAAGGTGTGTTAATACATGACAGTCACAATTAAGACAACAGGTGTTAACACAGGACACACAACAATGTTAATGCAAATTATTTTGTTTTAGATAAACCTACATGCAGGTCATAGATTTGATCCAAGGAAGGGGAGTAGGTCTTATTCCTCAGATCAAGACCCTCCCCTTTGATCCCCTTAAAGGAATTTGTGATCCCCCCTTGCTCCCAAGGGTCACCTGGGGTGCCCCCCGGGGTACCATGGGATCATCTGGGCACTAGGGGTCACTGGGGCACCAGGAGGTCCCCTGGGTACTAGGGATCACCAGGGTACTAGGGGATCACCTGGGTATTAGGGGGTCACCTGCATATTATGGGGTCACCTGGGTAGTAGGGATCACCAGGGTACTAGGGGGTCATCTGGGTACTAGGGGGTCACCTGGGTACTAGGGGGTCAGCGGAGTACTAGGGGGTCACATGGGTACTGAGGGTTCACCTGGGTATTAAGGGGTCACCTGGGCACTAGGGGTCACCTGGGCACTAGGGGTCACCGGGGCACTAAGGGGTCACCAGTATCTACTTCCCAGCCCCTTAATTACCCCTTTAATTGCTAATTAAGGGGCTTCCCTGATCCCATGGTTAAAGCAGAGCCCTTGGAGCCATATTTAAGAGTATTTAGGGTACTTTAGGGTACGCCTGGGGTACAGAGGGAAGGTAGGTACCAACTGACCTGTCTAGTCAGGACATATTCACTAGAGGTGAGCAACTAGAGCCGTAAATCACTATTCAAAACAAGTGTTCGCTCCGTCAGCCATGTTGAAAGGGGTAATCTTGATGCACTGTCCGATTCCTTCTCTTTCCTTAAATTTACTCCACTTTTTTCATTTTTTCATCATTATAAGCCTATAATTGATATAGAAATACTGTAATTAATAAAAATATATGTTGCTTATTTGTTATTTTTGTTGATTAGCAGTTTAAATTGGAAGGTAAATTAAATGCAATGTTATAAGGAAGTCAAAAGTTTGGAGATTCGTAGGAAAAAATGGAAGCAGGGAAAATCCGGCGGTGATTGGTTAAGAGGATTGTTGTCATGTCGGATTGAGCGCTGATTGGCTGAGAGGATTGTTGTCATGTGAGGGTGAGCTTTGATTGGTTGAGACGGTCTTATGAAGGGCACTGTTCCTTGCCTTTGCTTCTTCACCTGCTCTTATATCCACTCCTAGCCACTCATAATCCACCCATCCATCCATCCCATCCATCCACCCCATTCCACACAATACCCAAACATCAACTAGTTCCTAGGACATGCCCCTAAGATACCCCAAAGTCTGAACAGGATATGAACCTTATACCCAGCAATCCTAGCCTTTGCTTCTATACCCACAATTATATCCACTCTTAATCCACCCATCCATCCATCCTACCCACTCAACCAACTCCACACAATACTCAAACATCAACTTACCCCTGAATCATGCCCCTATGATGCCCAAGAACTTTAAACAGGGCATGAGACTCATACCCAACAATCCTATTCCTGACTTTACTATTAAATACTTTAATATGGTAATTATGCTCCTCATACCATAACGCTTAGACAGTGCCACCTGTCATGATACAGTGCCACTTGTGTCATGATAGTGCCACATGTGTCATGATACAGTGCCACCTGTGTCATGATACAGTGCCACCTGTGTCATGATACAGTACCACCTGTGTCATGATACAGTGCCACCTGTGTCATGATACAGTGCCACCTGTCATGATACAGTACCACCTGTGTCATGATACAGTGCCACCTGTGTCATGATACAGTGCCACCTGTGTCATGATACAGTCCCACCTGTGTCATGATACAGTGCCACCTGTGTCATGATACAGTACCATCTGTGCCATGATAATGTCACCTGTGTCATGATACAGTGCCACCTGTGTCATGATACAGTACCACCTGTGTCATGATACAGTGCCACCTGTGTCATGATAGTGCCACCTGTGTCATGATACAGTGCCACCTGTGTCATGATACAGTGCCACCTGTGTCATGATACAGTGCCACCTGTGTCATGATACAGTGCCACCTGTGTCATGATACAGCGCCACCTGTGTCATGATACAGTGCCACCTGTGTCATGATACAGCGCCACCTGTGTCATGATACAGTGCCACCTGTGTCATGATACAGCGCCACCTGTGTCATGATACAGTGCCACCTGTGTCATGATACAGCGCCACCTGTGTCATGATACAGTGCCACCTGTCATGAGAGTACCATCTGTGTCATGATAAAGTCCCACCATTCATGATACAGCGCCACCTGTGCCATAGAGCCACCTGTGTCATACAGTGCCACCTGTCATGATACAGTGCCACCTGTCATGATACAGTGCCACCTGTCATGATACAGTGCCACCTGTGTCATACAGTGGCACCTGTCATGACAGTACCATCTGTATCATGATACAGTGCCATCTGTGTGATGATTGTATAGACCAGGTCTACTACAATGTGTAGATCAGTGGGTAGTAGTGGGTGGCACAGTGGGTGGTACAGTGGGTGGCTCAGTGGATGGTGATGGGTGGTACAGTGTTGATGGTGGGTGGTACAGTGGGTAGGGGGCATAGTGGGTAGGTGGCATAGTGGGTAGCACAGTTGATGGTACAGTGGGTGTGGGTGGCAGAATGGATGGTGGGTGGCAGAGTGGGTGGTGGATGGTGTGTGGGAGGGGGTGGCAGAATGGGTGGTGGGTGGCAGAGTGGGTGGTGGGTGGTGGGTCGCAGAGTGGGTGGTGGGTGGCAAAGTGGGTGGTGGGTGGCAAAGTGGGTGGTTAATGGTGTGGGAGAGGGGGATTGCAGAGTGGGTGTTGGGTGGCAGAGTGGGTGTTTGGTGGCAAAGTGGGTGGTGGGTGGCAAAGTGGGTGGTGGGTGGCAGCACCAAGATGGCCGCCATCATCATCAACAACAACAACAATGGCGGTCAGTCTGGTCTGAACCATCGTAGGAGCAAGACCTTCCCTCGCCTCCCTTGACCTCCCCACGCCTCCCACGCCTCACCCACCATCACCCACACCCACACCAGCATGCTACCACCACACACCCGCCATGGGCTGCATAGAGAGCAAGAAAATAGCTGAAAGCCTACCAGGAGACATCCAACCCGTGTTCCACCTCCAGAAACCAGATGAAAACCCCCGAGAAACCTCAGTTAAAAGTGAACTTCGCGTCGAGAACGCTACCAACTTAGCCGAGAAGATCAAGATTGACCGGCAGATCAACAAGAACAAGTTCAAGACCAAGTACGACCCAAGAATCACGGCCAAGTACGAGATCAAGGCGCTGATAGGGAAGGGGACGTTCACCAGGGTTGTGAGGGTTGAGAACAGACAGACTAAACAACCCTACGCCATCAAGATGGTGGACTCACATCAAGGTAAAGAAGCCTTCGAGGCAGAGTTATCCATCTTAAGACGCGTCAAGTGTCCCTACATCATCCAGCTGGTGGAGGTGTTCGAGGGCGTCGAGAAGACGTACATGGTGATGGAGCTGGCCACAGGTGGTGACCTCTTTGACAAGGTGCTGAGCAAAGGTGCCTTCAGCGAGCACGAGGCCGTCAAGGTGGTGACAATGGTGCTCCAAGGTGTCAAGTACCTTCATAGTCTGGGTATTACCCACCGTGACCTTAAACCTGACAACCTCCTCTATTACCACCCTGGTAACCACTCCAGGATTATTATTACTGACTTTGGTCTGGCATACACCAGCAAGTGAGTATGTTGTATGTTGTATTACCCCCTGGTGTATTACCCCCTGGTGTTGTATTACCACCTTTATTACCACCTGTTGTCCGTTGTATTACCACTGAAATCCAGGATTATTATTACTGACTTTGGTCTGGCATACACCAGCAAGTGATGGTATGTTGTATTACCACCCTGGTGTTGTATTACCACCCTGGTGTTGTTTACCACCCTGGTGTTGTATTACACCCTTGGTAACCACTCCAGGATTATTATTACTGACTTTGGTCTGGCATACACCAGCAAGTGAGTATGTTGTATTACCACCCTGGTGTATTACCCCTGGTGTTGTATTACCCCCTGATGTTGTATTACCACCCTGGTAACCACTCCAGGATTATTATTACTGACTTTGGTCTGGCATACACCAGCAAGTGAGTATGTTGTATTACCTGTGTATTACCCCTGTGGTGTATTACCACCTGGTGTTGTATTACCACCCTGGTGTTGTATTACCACCCTGGTGTTGTATTACCACCCTGGAGTTGTATTACCACCCTGGTGTTGTATTACCACCCTGGTGTTGTATTACCTCCCTGGTGTTGTATTACCACCCTGGTGTTGTATTACCACCCTGGTGTTGTATTACCACCCTGGTAACCACTCCAGGATTATTATTACTGACTTTGGTCTGGCATACACCAGCAAGTGAGTATGTTGTATGTTGTATTACCCCCTGGTGTATTACCCCCTGGTGTTGTATTACCACCCTGGTGTTGTATTACCACCCTGGTGTTGTATTACCACCCTGGTCTTGTATTACCACCCTGGTAACCACTCCAGGATTATTATTACTGACTTTGGTCTGGCATACACCAGCAAGTATGTTGTATGTTGTATTACCCCCTGGTGTATTACCCCTGGTGTTGTATTACCCCTGGTGTTGTATTACTCCCTGGTGTATTACCCCTGGTGTTGTATTACCACCCTGGTGTTGTATTACCACCCTGGTAACCACTCCAGGATTATTATTACTGACTTTGGTCTGGCATACACCAGCAAGTGAGTATGTTGTATGTTTTTACCTGGTGTATTACCTGGTGTTGTATTCACCCTGGTGTTGTATTACCACCCTGGTGTTGTATTACCACCCTGGTGTTGTATTACCACCCTTGTTGTATTCCACCCTGTGTTGTATTACCACCCATGGTAACCACTCAGGATTATTATTACTGACTGGTCTGGCATAACCAGCAAGTGAGTATGTTGTATGTTGTATTACCCCCTGGTGTATTACCCCTGGTGTTGTATTACCACCCTGGTGTTGTATTACCACCCTGGTGTTGTATTACCACCCTGGGTATACCACCCAGGATGTATGTATTACCTGACTCTGGTTGGTATAACCACATGGTGTTGTATTATCCCCTGGTGTTGTATTACCCCTGGTGTTGTATTACCACCCTGGTGTTGTATTACCACCCTGGTGTTGTATTACCACCCTGGTGTTGTATTACCACCCTGGTGTTGTATTACCACCCTGGTAACCACACCAGGATTATTATTACTGACTGGTCTGGCATACACCAGCAAGTGTGTATGTTGTATGTTGTATTACCCCCTGGTGTATTACCCCTGGTGTTGTATTACCACCCTGGTGTTGCATTACCACCCTGGTGTTGTATTACCACCCTGGTGTTGTATTACCACCCTGGTGTTGTATTACCACCCTGGTGTTGTATTACCACCCTGCTGTTGTATTATCACCCTGGTGTTGTATTACCACCCTGGTGTTGTATTACCACCCTGGTGTTGTATTACCACCCTGGTGTTGTATTACCACCCTGGTGTTGTATTACCACCCTGGTGTTGTATTACCACCCTGGTGTTGTATTACCACCCTGGTGTTGTATTACCACCCTGGTGTTGTATTACCACCCTGGTGTTGTATTACACCCTGGTAACCACTCCAGGATTATTATTACTGACTTTGGTCTGGCATACACCAGCAAGTGAGTATGTTGTATGTTGTATTACCCCCTGGTGTATTACCCCCTGGTGTTGTATTACCACCCTGGTGTTGTATTATCACCCTGGTGTTGTATTACCACCCTGGTGTTGTATTACCACCCTGGTGTATTACCCCTGGTGTTGTATTACCCCTGGTATTACCCTGGTGTTGTATTCCCCTGGTGTATTACCCTGGTGTTGTATTACCCCTGGTGTTGATTACCCCTGGTGTTGTATTACCCCTGGTGTATTACCCCTGGTGTTGTATTCCCTGGTGTTGTATTACCACCTGGTAACCACTCCAGGATTGTTTACTGACTTTGGTCTGGCATACACCAGCAAGTGAGTATGTTGTATTACCCCCTGGTGTGTATTACCCCTGGTGTTGTATTACCACCCTGGTGTTGTATTACCACCCTGGTGTTGTATTACCACCCTGGTGGTGTATTACCACCCTGGTGTTTATTACCACCCTGGTGTGTATTACCACCCTGGTGTTGTATTACCATCCTGGTGTTGTATTACCACCCTGGTGTTCTATTACCACCCTGGTGTTCTATTACCACCCTGGTGTTGTATTACCACCCTGCTAACCACTCCAGGATTATTATTACTGACTTTGGTCTGGCATACATCAGCAAGTGAGTATGTTGTATGTTGTATTACCCCTGGTGTCATTACCACCCTGGTGTTGTATTACCACCCTGGTGTTGTATTACCACCCTGGTGTTGTATCCACCCTGGTGTTGTATTACCACCTGGTGTTTATTACCACCCTGGTGTTGTATTACCACCCTGTAACCACTCCAGGATTATTATTACTGACTTTGGTCTGGCATACACAGCAAGTGAGTATGTTGTATTACCCTGGTGTTGTATTACCCCCTGGTGGGTATTACTACCCCAGTGGTGTTTCCACCTAGTGGTGTATTACCACCCTTGGGTTCCTGTGGTGTTTACCCTGGGGTGTATTACCACCCTGGTGGTGTATTACCACCCTGGTGGTGATATTACCACCCTGGTGGTGTATTCCACCCTGGTGGTGTATACCACCGGTGGTGATTACCACCCTGGTGGTGTATTACCACCCTGGTGGTGTATTACCACCCTGGTGGTGTATTACCACCCTGGTGGTGTTAGTTGGTATTACTGTCGTGTGGGTCTTGGGAGATATAGGAGGTCAAAGATACTCCTTGTTGGATGGTTACGGTATTTACAGTAATTGAGGAAGTCCCGCACACCGTCTGTCTGCCTGTAGGTCTAACGTCGTGAGGCAGTCTGCCTATGATAGGTGTGCCATGCGCTGAGCCTCTGACGTCAGCGGGTACCGTGACATCCCCGCAAGGACCAGCTGTATAAAGATATCTAAACAAGTGTATCTATATACTGACACGACATTACCACCTGGTGTTGTATTCCACCCTGGTGTTGTATTACCATCCTGGTGTTGTATTACCACCCTGGTGTTTATTACCACCCTGGTGTTCTATTACCACCCTGGTGTTGTATTACCACCCTGTAACATCAGGTTATTATTCTGACTTTGGTCTGGCATACATCAGCAATGGTATGTTGTATGTTGTATTACCCCCTGGTGTGTTACCCTGGTGTTGTACCACCCTGGTGTTGTATTACCACCCTGGTGTTGTATTACCACCCTGGTGTTGTATTACCACCCTGGTGTTGTATTACCACCCTGGTGTTGTATTACCACCCTGGTGTTGTATTACCACCCTGGTGTTGTATTACACCCTGGTAACCACTCCAGGATTATTATTACTGACTTTGGTCTGGCATACACCAGCAAGTGAGTATGTTGTATTACCCCCTGGTGTTGTATTACCCCTGGTGTTGTATTACCCCTGGTGGTGTATTACTACCCTGTGGTGTATTACCACCTGTGGTGTATTACCACCCGGGTGTATTACCGTGGGTGTATTACCACCCTGGTGGTGTATTACCACCCTGGTGGTGTATTACCACCCTGGTGGTGTATTACCACCCTGGTGGTGTATTACCACCCTGGTGGTGTATGGGGTCCACCCTGGTGGTGTATTGCCACCCTGGTGGTGTATTACCACCCTGGTGTTGTATTACCACCCTGGTGGTGTATTACCACCCTGGTGTTGTATTACCACCCTGGTGTTGTATTACCCCACTGGTGGTATTACCCTGGTGTTGTATTACCACCTGGTGTTATTACCACCCTGGTGTTGTATTACTACCCTGGTAACCACTCCAGGATTATTATTACTGACTTTGGTCTGGCATACACAGCAAGTGAGTTGTATTATTACCCTGGTGTTTATTACCACTGGATCACTGGTGGTTTTCCAGCAGTGAATGATGGAGTATTAAGATTAACAACTACTACTGTAGTTTTGTACCTACATAGTGTGTCAGTTCCAGTTGTGGTAATGGTGTCTCTGGCTTTAAGTATAATAATACACATATATGTTATTTACCGGCGTTATTTTGTCAAGGGTATAACAAGTAGGAGGTAATGCAAAAGCTCCTTTTAGAAGGCATTTGGTATTACAGAATTAGAGGAGTTAACAAGGCATACGTGCAGTAATTTTGTACATGGTCATTAGGTGCTATATAGTGAAGTGGACCCGTTTCATAATTAATCTGTTCCAGAGTTGGGACCACTGAAATAGAGAAAACTGAAATTTTCACTAAATAATGTAATATCCAATTAATCGTTCCAGACACCCAAATTTCCAAAAATTAATTTTTTAAGAATAACTATAGTTTTACATACATAAAACAATGATAAATAAATATAAACATTACATGCTTTTATTTTTTTTAAAACCAATAATACATAACATACCAAAGGCTTCCAATAAGGCCATAACAACCAAAAAACCCTACTCTATAACCTACATCACTATAGCATAGAAAGGACATACATGATTATATAATGAACAACACTCAAAGTTTATACATATGATCACTAATACAATTGGCATTAAACCCTGATTCTATCTTAAAATCCATGGTCTTCATAACCATTAAAGACAACATACAACTCCAAACCATAACTTTGCGCTAATGTCACATTATAACTTCCAAAAAACCCTCAGATTA